>JAHWXV010809429.1:0-15654 GCA_024586415.1 Phrixothrix hirtus
GGTGTATATTTTAAACGTGTAACATGAAACAATTGAAATTTAAAACATCTAAAATATAGTACTTCAATAAGAAGAATACTATAAATCACAGTCGACTGTGATTTATAGTAGTCTTCTTATTGATGTACTATATTTTAGATGTTTTAAATTTCATTTGTTTCATGTTACACGTTTAAAAGATACACCCTGAGGATGGTCCTTTAATTTAGTGACCGAAACATGTGTAGGTTTAATATAAAAAAATAAATATTTTGGGAAACTAGGTTTCGAGTCATTTAGTTATACTGAATTAATTGTATCCCATTGGAGAATAATTGATCTCAACAAATAAATACTTTATTGTTACCAATAACCGTTATAATATAATGTAATTAACTCGACTCACTTGATCGCATTTAAATTTTAATTTTCCTTTCGTGGATTAATGCCAGCTAACAATTTCCTAGGGAATTCCAATAATTAATTTAATACTTTCCATGCCATAATAAAGCTACATAATTGCTTTCTGATACGAATCTCTCACTCGCCTTGAAATTAAAGCTACTTTACTATTTCAATTATTCTCCATGCAGCTGTGAATGCAATTTATGTTATTTGTCCTCTATGAAATCAAAATTTCTCTTTTATTGAAATTGGCCGGAAATTAACGATAACTCACAACAGATTTATATAAATTTTGCTGTTTGAAGTTGTTATAAAAAATTAAAAATCCATAAAACTGTGTTTGAAAATAGATTATCTCTACATTTCATGGTGAGTTGTCCGTATAAAAAGAGGGTGCATCATTTATTGCCCCTGACAAGGGAGCAAAAAATTGAAGCAATTTTATTTTTTAACATAGCTCCTAGAATCCTAGCATCCTTGATATACTATGCTGAAGAGCTTGGCACTTTTAGAAAAAAAATTTTCTTGCACCTCGTGCTGTACGTTTATTTCTACCATCACTTCATCCGGAAAATGAATACTATGAATTCTATTAAGAAACTTTTTAATTCTAAAAATGAGCGACAGTTACCTACTCGGTGCTAAATTTTGCGCAAATAGAGAGGTTAGTTCAGTAAATATACGAGTGTATTGATTTTTCATAAACAAGGGATGCAAATCTTAAATATTTACACGTTATATTTTATTAAATATAATACAAACTAATTGTGTATCCTAGCTGAATTCGTTATTTAGCTTAGAATCACAAACGAATAACAAGCAAATGTCAAATAGTGTCATATTTGAATGGATTCGAAAGTTCACCTGTACAAATTTACATTTAAAAGCATTAGCTTATAAAAATGTAAAAACAAACAGTGCCAACTTCGTTTTGTGATAAAGTAAATTTCTTAAAATTATAAAAAGACACCACCTTCTATATATCGCTAGCTGCAAATTTGAACAGAGCACAAAACAAATTATTTTCAGTTTTTATACGTAATAAAAGGTGTTTTCTAAGAGACGTTAAGATGTACGTCTTTTTCATTGCACATTTAATCTTTATACATTGAAAAACTGACAAAACTACAAGTGGTGTTAGAAAACTTCGGTTTAAGAGTTATGCTTCTCATTAATCAAAATCAAGCTTTTGAGAAATTTATGCATATTCCAATTTTCTAGAATTTCCAAGAATGCCGAAACTGTAACTTTAAAAGGTGTTAATGTTTAATGGTAATACCCTAATTTCGATGAAGATTTTGCACCTGCAGTATGCATTATGAAAACAGGGGCAAAAACTTCGATTATACAGAACCATGTGATTTAATTACAAACAAAATATATAGTATAAATATTTTACTGATTACAAAATATATATTATGTGCACAAATAAAATATCTGCCCTTTATTTCCACTTTCATGCTACTCCATTAAAAATTTTAATGTAATTTTATTTTATGTTTTATAGTTAACATAATTCAATAAAACTAATGCAGTGTAATCATGGCTTTGTATTTCAAAATATGCTCATGTTAAAATTGTGTAAATATAATTTCCATTTAATAAACATAATAATTCATAAATAATATAATGAGAAATTGGGCGTATTCATAATTAATCTAATAATTTAAATTATTAGATTAATAATAATTCATATTTTGGAAATTTTATGGCCATCTTAAAGATGTCAAAATGTCGCTTAAAATGTAGCATATTCATGCTTTGCTGTTTTAAATATCAATTTATACCTGCTTTATGTTATAGTGTTCTTTTGATACAATTGTGGCCAATTTTCCAACTCTTTATAATAATTTATAGAATGGAATTCGTAAGTAGCATTCAAATTTAGGGCATTAGCATGTGTTTATTTGGTAACTTTGTATTTTGTGCTGTAACACCATAGAGCTTTAGTTGACTCTTAAACGGTACAGTAGGAGGGTATCTGGAGTGCGTCAGTACGTTGAAAATATTTATATAATCTAAAGTTTACTAGTCTTACGTGGTAATTTCTAGTCGCTTATCTATTAAATTAAAATTATGACCGATGCTAGTTAAAAAGTGTTCGTATATTCAAATTGAATTGCATTTATCTATGCGAAATGTTTACAGCAAAAGGATTTGTTGTGTGCTAAGAAGATCTTGTTCTGATTTTTTGAACAATCTCAGCCTATAAGGTTCTATATTACAAACAAACCATCTCAATGCCATCAACGTAGAATTGCCTAGAAATTTAATTACCTTAGCTCTAAAGTAAATCATTAATTTTCTGATAACTTGGTGTTTAAGTCAAACTATTTAAAATCAGTGAATCATTAAGTGCAAATTTTGGCATCATACAGCCCGTGTCAATTTATATTTTATATTAATCAATGTATTGAAAAATAATGCGTTTTTTAAATCTTGTTTTGGTCTCAGTCGATCACTGTTAAATTATTACGGATGAACGTAAATTAACTTAGTTATGTATCTTAACTGCTTGTCATGCAAATATCCATTTAACAACATAATCAAAAATTAAAATTACGTAAATTGTTCAATTTTAACTTTGTTTTAATATTGCAGTGTTACAAAAATAATTGGTTTGCTAAATTATGACGTATCCTATCGGAAAAGAATATAGAAATGTGATACCGGTTAGCTTACGGATATGCTAAAATTAAGGTTCACAGGCGGCACCTACAGGATACTCGGATAAAAAGAATTAGGGAGGTGATAAAAAAATTTTGTTAATCGATGAAATGATTGTATATGTGTGTTTATTGTTGTTAGCATTCTTGCAAAACATGGAATGTACGAGTACAATCTGAATGAATAATAGTATAGTATATGCAGTCAAATACGGTTATAACATGAAAGATAATTGTCATTTACATAAGTAGAAATGCTATCAGAATGTAATACGGCAATAAATAACAATAAGCATTAGTAATAATTTAGGTTAAACTTATTCTTACAATTCCCGTAAGATTCAGAAGCTAACCGGATGCTGTTTTGCTAAAGGTGAACAGAATGGTCGCATTGCAGTTTGAAGTCAGCCCAACTTGGAACTAGATTTACGACAATAATCTGTTCGGTAATTGCATACAAACGAACGAAAACAATTAGAAGAGAAGTTGCAGATATTAATTTAAGTTTAAACAGTTTATGAATGAATAATACAAAATTAATCAAATTAAATTTAACACATATGTGGCGGCGAAATTTGTAAATAGCAGAAATTAAAAACGCATTGCTATTTAAAGGCAAGAAATAATAACAAAGCATTTTGAACACACGAAAATATGATTAATGACACAAAATTTGTAATTTAATATGCTTTTAAGAACAAAGATCCATTTAGCGAGCAATGTAGAAAAACCAAACCAAATTTTTAAAGCTTAAATAAAAAATAGTCAGTATGTAACGATTTTTTATGAAGTCCATATATTTGTTGATGTTCGCTTTAAATCTAAACAAGACTTTATTTAAACTAAATAGAATTTTCTAATACATTTTTGTAATTTGTAATACTAATTTAATACGCCCTGTACTTTGATACATATTCATACCGATATATGGTGTAGAATAATTGATATCAACTGTTAAAGAAAATCTATGACGGATTCTGCCAGCAAATGATATCTCTGAAATATTTGCTGTGGCTACTGCGAAAAATGTCGTAAATTGTATTACTATTGAAATGCGTTGAAATTACATGAATAAAGAAAAGTAAATGAATTTAGTGACATCGGATATGTCTCCCTCATATACACAATTTCTACGTATATACTTATCGTGTCACTGGTGTAGATATACATTGAGTTTCCTTCTGCCAAAGAATATAAGAAAAAAACTGTTCCTTTGGATTCCATTATCTATGATCACGATAGTTGATGAAATAATTTTGCAATACATTCAGATGCAGGTATTTAATATATACCTCGTCATTAATGATTGTTATATATAAAAATGAATTCGTTTTCTACGATGTTCTTGCTCACAACTTTATTCTGTTTTATGTTAAATAGAAACATGCAGTATTTTAGAACAATAGGGTGCTAATAATTAAGTTCAATTAACCACAATTTTTTCAACAAACAAGTTTTTGTTAGTACAAAATTATTGTATAATGCTTCAATTTTACTTCAACCACTGCTGATAACGTTAAATAAATGAAAAATTCAGTTCCGAACATTTTACCTGCGAATTTAATTAGCCATGTTCTTCCTTTCATGTAAATTTAAAGTTAGAGATAGCTAACGACAACTAGCGTCTTTTTCGTAACTAACGTATGCTTCATGATAAATTATTTATTCTGTATTTCAAAAAATGGCATATTCAAATTACAAAACTTACAATGCAGTCTTGGAGATTTAACTTGCGTTTTCAGAAACATGTGTGTAAAAACTGATTAATTAAGAAGAATTTGTGAAACCACGAGTATTTCAGAAGATTTCTTTGTTACGCTCAATTTTTAATTATTTTTCGCAAATCCTATTTTAATATACGTAGAACAGTTTTTGTCTACTGGAAAATAAAAATATTTTGTCATACTGGGATGTAAGAAAAGCTTTGTATATTCAAAGCGTTTACTGAATCCCTTATTAAGGATCCTTGCTACCGTTTTCATCATTTGAGGTCATTTATAGATTCTAGACACTACCGTTACTTTGTATAAATGGATATTTATGCATCCCCAGCTTGGATCTGTCTTGCTACTCTTAATTTGATACAATTGAACTGTATGTGTTAATATCAATTCGATTATCTAAATAAATTCAGGTTATAGGTTGTTTGAAATCAAATTTGAAGGCATAAAATACTGATGTTTCACATTAGATGAGCAAGCACTACCTTTGTATTCATTAATTTTTCAAGTAATATAAATAGTTACATGTTAATTAATAGTTCTCCCATTTTTAGATAATTCAATTTTAAGTAGAAGTGAAGGTAAGCTATGTAATTTCTGAACCATAATTAATCGATTATCGGACACAATCAGACATTTTTTTGTGCATTTAAGATTTACTTATGTATTTCAATAACCCAAGTGCATCATCCACCAAATTTGGGAATATTCCCAGCATTTGAAATCGGTAATCAGTGGCGCCCTATAAATTTTGACGATAATATTTAATTAGTGTCTTACTAATTCATGAAGCTTTGGGAAAAACTCTGTAAACTTAGACATGCACTCAAAATTCATTATAATAAAGAATAAAGTTCAATTTTGCCATTACACGAAATACGCCACATCTAGCGATTTTGCAGTCTTCTATAAAAAGACCCTAGACGTTATCATTCTTAAGTTGCTTTCAAGATCTAAAACGATCGTTACCACTGTCATTATTAATGCCTAACAATTGGTGCATAACATAAGTGAAATTACTTCAATATCGTTGATATCCTATCAAGTGCACACTATCGCGTCGCATTTTTAGCATAGGCAGTCAACTTTGCAGTTTTTATGATTGAATGCATTCAGAGTTCAATAAAAGATATGTTTTATCACTAATAAAAATTTAGCGGAAAACAATCTTCTAAACCTTATTAGTAATATATTAATAATACGCAATACTGTTCCATTCCCCAACATTTGCTAATTAGTAATATGAAACAAACAATTTGTTGAATTAATTATGAGAAGTTTGATCAATGGTTGTCATAAGCGCGTTTGGCGTTACGCCCGATGATGATGCTAGTATTCCGCTACCTTCTTGGAGGAGGAGAGTCCGCGACCGATTGTCACCACCACGTTCACGCGCTAAGAGAAACGCTGGCAATACGTACAAAGGTTAGAAGTCTAGAGGGGGGCGCACTGCTTCTGGCTGGCCGTATTCTGAACCGAACTGTCCTTCGGAACGGGGAACGATTCCGTGACCTATAACTGCGTTGTCCCGGATTTACCTTTTCCTGGGCCTAAAATATTAATATAAATTAAGACCGGGGATAGAGGGGGAGGGGTACCGTGACTAACACATATCCCCTGAAATACAAAATAATCACAGTTAACTTATCCTAAGTTTAAATTGAAAGTCTGTTTGGGTAATAACTATTTATCTGTGTCTAATGAGATAGCTTATTTAGTATACACAACAACAACATATGACACACAGTGTTACAAGTGAACTTCTCAGGCTCTTGAATGTGGTCTAATTCAAGAGGTACGGGGAAGACCAATCAATTTACTATAATATAAAATTATTGGCTAAATCTACTAATCACAATAAGTACAGGTATGCGTCCAGAATTCGGACAAGAATTATGTACTCACAAGCTCTCCTCAAAACGGGAAAGGTTTAAGCTGGCTCTACAATAGTCGGCAGCCGGGACTATAAATTAAACCAAATTCTCACAGTACACGATGACATTTCACATACAGCCTTACAGGCAAACAATATGGAAACGAAATGAGTGAAACAATAAGTACCTTGGTCTTGGTCGTCGCGTCATAGGGCTTCTCGCTTCCCCACAACACCAAAATGGTCAGTCGTAACTCTTTCACGTTTCTGCACTAGCATTGCACTCACACATCCAATGAAGCTGCGAACGGGATGGAAAAAGGCAGGCAGTTCCCCAGAATCCACTATTCGATTTCTCAAGCCTGGTTTTCCACTACACTTACACCTACGTAAACCTTACACTCGCCCGGACACTTCAGAAGAAAGAAAATCACTCACACACGACCGATTCTATCGCGTACGACTTACACGTGTTTTACTGCCACGTCGCGACGAGTTAATACATTTGTATAATTGTGTATAATTTTATACACCGTCGAAATCCACAAGAGTGAAAATCGCTTATATCTGTCAATTTATTTTCCTGAATCATTTTCAATCGCCACGGAGAGTAGAAAAACTCGTCTCTCGTGTTTGATCCGACGAAAAACTTATATTGTTTTCATCGTCCTAACAACCACACCACGGGAAACGTGCAGCGGCAAATTTAAAATTATGGCGCGGAACATCAAGAAAACTTGACATGGTTTGAGTGCATTTTTCATTTCTTCTAATCTTTGTGTTCATAAAGTATAAATTACTCTTCAAACACAAATTTAAAAAACTGCATAATTATTTTATCTTAATAAGTTTAAAAGTATTTCCTAAAAACTAATATAATTAAGAAATGACTAGCTTTTAAATATATAACACTTCGTATGTTTTCCGATCAGAACAAAAAGTAACAAGTGATTTGTATTTTTTTTTAGTTTAAATTATAAAAGTTACATTTCTTACTTGGTAATAGTGCGATTTATTAAGGACACATAATGGACCAAACTTTTTACTAATTTTCCATAACGGATTATAATCTGTAAAGTAAATGATATATATTTTTATTACATATAGATTAATTGCAGTAAAAGTTGTTTACTGAGTAGGAAACGGAATTCTAATCTCAGATCTGTAGATTTATAGATTATTTTAGTAATTTGCATATAATATTTGACCCTTTTCAGACATGTGTATGTAATTTTGTTTAAAAATCAAGGCTTACTAGTTGTTACTTTTCAGCCATTTGACATATATATAATTTTATCACCATAGTAATTTTGAAAATAATTCTAAATTTATCATTAAAAGTACTGTTAAGGCAAGTAATATTTGTCCCCATAACGTGTATCCCAGAAGTCTTGAAATTAACTTTTTCAATGACTTTGCCAAAGTAGGTGTTTTCTTGTTTTGCACGCATTAAAATTACATCAAAATCAAACAACCACAAATGTAATTTTTACTAGTTGTCACTGCTTGTCCAATTATTACAAAAAGGATGGTTTTCAAAATATCTGCAATTTCAGTTTTGAGTTCGACCCTGGTTTTAAGCTATATCGCTAAAAATACTGAGTGACATGGAAATCGCAACATCACGAAGGCCTAGGAATTTCTTGATCAAACTTGGCAAAATCTTTTAACGACTGAACAGTAACAATTGATTAAAAGTTTAAAGAAAAAGAACAAAATATAAACACAATTTTTATTAATAATTAGTTGTCCCCCCTCCCCCGTATTGGTTACACACTGTCGCGGCACCGAATTTAGCAGATGGTCGATTTCCTCTTGAGTATTGTGTACCAAGTAACCTGTACTTCGTGCTATAAAGCTTGCAGTGTCTGTGGAGGAAGCTGCAAGATCCTTAGTCTTCTCCCCATAATGTCCCAAACATGCTCGATGGACAAAATATCGGGAGATCGCGGTGACCATGGTAAGAGATTTATCCTTAGCAAAGCGGTCCCTATAACGTCTTGCAATATGGGAACGGGCATTATACTGCTGAAAAAGTGGATCTTCCAACTGCTGAGTAAATGGAAGGCTATGGGGTTCTACCACCACATTCACATATCTCTGGACGGTCACATTGCCTCTGATGAATACCAAATGAGGCCTATTTATAGCACCATACACCATAATTCCCACAATGTGGTGCGCATGCTTCGCAACAGAAAATTCAACATTGCGACGTTCCCACCGTCTTCGTCTGACCCTCATACGGCCATCATCAATCTCTACACAGAATCTGAATTCATCGCTGAACACTACCCTACGCCACTCCAGGTTCAAGTGCAATCGCAACGTACACAATTCCAAACGTTGCTGACAGTGTTGAGCCGTTAGTAGTAACACAAGATGTGACCGATAGGATTGCAAGCCGCAAGCTTTGATCCTACGGTAAACCATTTGAAAGGTTACAGGAAGACCTTAGTTAGGTAACCATTGATCGACAATTGATCTGGTACTGGAGAATCGGTATCTTGTTGCCACAAATCGAAAATGGTGATACTGAACCTCATTTGTCCTTTTTTGACTCCCAGTTTCTCTTCTGAGACGTTCATAACCTTCCCTATTCCATGCTTGATACCAGCAGATAACGGTGTATTGGTTCCGGTTAAGGCGGTTTGCAATTTCTTTGAACGACAAGTCACCTTCGTGCAAACCAACTATGCAGCCTCTATCAAATTTCTTTAAATGACGGTAACATCCAAGTTGGCGCACTCTAGGTATGATCACATCCACAAAAACTGAAAGAACAGTTGGATAAGTCATTATCAACTGATCCATAATAATGAAATTTTAATCAATTGTTCCCCTTTAGTAGATAAAAGTTTTTACCAAGTTTGGTCAAAAAATTCCGACGCCTTCTTGGAATTGCGATTTCTATGTCACTGAGTATATAAGGGAAAATAGTTGTATTTCTCTACTGACTGTTGTGTAACGTATGCTGACCTAAAAGGTATTAAATACAATAACTATTGTTTAAAAGGGAAGCGTTTAATCCTTCTGAACGCTAGTTGAAGGTCGATTGAACTAAAAATTGGTTCAATACAAATTAATTCTACGCTGACCTCAAATAATAGAGGTTAGAAATTTAGCTTATACAACTAAATCAAATAATTAACGAAAGGTTGTTGCAAAGAAGATTGTGCCCAATTTGGGGTTTCGAGAGCCATGAAACAGCAAAGAAAATGTTGCCATTGCATAACGTTTAATAAAGCTCATTTCCACCAACAAGGTGGCCCCCAAACTTAAAGTCCAAAAGCTTGAATTGCCACAGGGAAAGCACCAAAAGAAATTGGCACCCAAAGCATAAAAATTCAATAAAAGCTTTACCGATACAGTACAGTAAGATAATTCGCTATACATGTATGCAAATATAAATATACGGCAAAATTCGCCAACAGCTCCTAAATAAAATACAACGTATAAACAAACAAAATTCATGCAAATATGGAAATAACATATAAACAAACATAAATAAATAAACGGCATGTAAAATGTAAAATGTAAAATTTAGCCAACAACAAGGTTCTCAGTGTAACTTCTCCGAAAAGTAATTTATTAGCTTCTTCTAAAGCTTATCCTCTGCATAATCCTCCAAAGATATCTTCGTTAACTTTTCCAAAAACTGTAATCAGGGAAACTTCTCGAAGATTTTAATCACTAACTTTTTCAAAAGGTCTCGAACGACTTCCCCAAAAAGTTACTTCCCTGACAGTTTCTTCTAAGGCTGTACACAAACAATTTCCCTCAAAAATCTTTTCACATTGGCTTCACCCAAAAGCTTCATACACACAAATCTTCCCAGTCTTTAAATGATTCTTCACCGCTAGACCTAAAAACGAATAGGTTAGCAAAGGTAACGTGACAGTTGAATTTACCTACCACAAACATTTTCACTGCCCCAAAGAAATTGTTTTAATCTAAAACAAAATTAAAGATTAATGAAATTATTCAAAATGAGTGAAGAAGATACATGGTTGCAGCATGTGCCAGCCATTGGCAAAAATCCAATTAGCTAATATAATGACCTATCCACTAATTCTATTTCATTTATTGAAAGGATGGAGGAATTGAAATCGTGCTACGATATAAAAGACCACGATCTACTACAATGGATGCTAGAATTATTAAAGAATGGAACAATATTATGGTACAGAAACAAGCGTCATGACTAGACAACATGGGATGTTTTTACGGAAACCCTGAAAGCGAACTACTTACCTCCGGGGTATAAATATATTATAGCCCCATTGAAGGGATCCTTAAATGGCGATAAGCATTTTGAAATGTTGTCTAACATTTCTATTTCCTAACTCTGCACGAATATCATTTTATGGCATTTTTATTGCCATACAAATGAGTTTTTTACATGAGTTATTGCGCCGAAAATGAGTTTTCCATATGAGTTCAAAACTCCTTGGATAACTTCAACTGCGCCAATATATGTAAAAGAGCTTACTAGTGTATATAAAGTATTGTAGTCAACTTATTTAAAACATAAATCATTGCTACTAAGTTAGTAATACATGTAAGAAAATATTAAACATTTGCTTTAATTTGCTTTAAATATATGACTTAAATGCAATTTAAGTCATATATTTAAAGGTCTAGTAAAAAGAAATCCATTATTTTTGCATGGAATGATCCGATTTAGGTCAAATATGTACCATTTTGTTTGATAACTTGTTGCTATTTTGAAGGTAATTCCATTACGCCTCTCTCATAGAAATCCTCGTCCCTATTGGTAAAAAACTGGGACAGTCAATTTTTACAAGTTTCTCTTGAGGAAAACTTTTCACCATAGACAGGAACAGTTAGGAATCACTTAGTTCCAGGTCCAGACTATAAGGTGGATACATAAGAAGCTCTCAACCACACTCCCGCAGCTTCTGGCGAGTCACTATCAATGTATGTGGTCTGGTGTTGTCCTGATGGATTATAATTCCTCTCTTATTGGTCAAAGCTGGCAGATTCTGGGCAGTTTCTTCGTTCAGATGATCTAATTGTTGACAGTACAGGTCCGAATTAAGAGTTTGGCCGTAGATGAGCAGCTCATAGTAGATGATTCCCTGCCAATCCCACCAAACACACAGCAAAACCTTCCTGATCGTCAATCCTGGATTGGTCACCGTTTGCGCCGGCTCATCCCGATTTGACCACGACCGTTGTAGTAGGCGACCCACTTTTCATCACCAGTCACCATTCGCTTCAGAAATGGGTCGATTTTGTTGTGATTCACCAGCGATTTGCGGATGGAAATTTGGTCTAAGAGGTTTGTTTGCGTTATTCAAGTGGTTCCAAACGATTGTTGTGCAATGTTTGACTCCTGGGCAATCAAAACAGTGCTTATATTATAGTTAAACTCGATGATTTCCATTATTTTATCGACATTTTCGGCAATTAGCCTTCCAGAGCGTGGTGCATCTTTGACATTGCAATTACTGGAACGGAGTCATGGAAACCAAAATTGCGCATGATTGGCTATTGTAGTATCAGGTTCATATAAACTATTCACATTTTTAGCCGCCTAGCTTGCGTTTTCGCCTTTAACAAAGAAAAATTGTAAAATATTGCGTATTTTCCCTTTGCTGGTGTCCATATTTGACGCGCCCTCAAACAATACTGAGCCAAGTAATCACAAAACTGTCTATGAATATTGTTAGTACGACACCTTATCTTTCTAGCGCCATCTAGCGTAACCCGATCGCACTTATAGAAAGCAAGATACAGATTACTAAAGTCGCCTGTTAGAAAAATAATTGATTTCTTTTTACTATACCTTTATTTTAAAGCATAAAATTAAAGTTCATTTAACTTAACAACAATACAAGTGCTGTTTGATACTTAAGCATGTTAGTGGTATTTTTCAACTTCCGGGCATTGAGTTAGTAAATAGGCGACTCAAGTTATATTTATTGCTCCTAGTAATAAGATAATCTCTAGTTTAACTATCAACGGTCGTCAAAATTATGACAAGGGAAACGCATAGATCGTGAAAAATGAAAATTGTCATACTTTACATGTAATCGTAAACGCAGTTTTGATGGCTAACCAACTGAAATATATTAATTACTTATCTTCCGAATTCGATAGAATACATACCTCGTAAAAATAGTAAAATTCCGGAAACCGTCAATCATAATTTCAAATCAAGGAACGATTAAAATGCAATAAAGTGCATTGAAACTATTAGTAATTAAACAGATTCAGTGACCTCGGGTATTATTCGATTAACAACATTCACTGCGTTATTTCGAATAACAAATTAGATCTCTTAAAAGTTATAACTACCCTAAACATTAACCTAGATAAATATGTTATGTTCATATAAATAAATTACAATCTGATCAAATTGCAGAAACCATGTAAACTTTATTTGTTACGTTTATTAAATCTTGCAATAAATGTTATATAGTTAAGTATACAATTCTTTAATTGTGAAATGTCGTTATTTCACAACTTGTAATTAGAACTTTAGCGAGTGCAGAGCTATAGCTTATCAAGTTATCATTCGAAATTGGAGATGTATATTTAAATAAGCTTTAGAGAAAACAAATCATTGGTCTAGGTAGTATTATCACAAAATAACCAAGAACGCCATTTTGAACAACTCTTATAATATAATTATGTTCAAGTAAAATTATTCCCTAAATAAATAACCATTTCAGTAGTGTGACTTTTGCACGTCTTTTATTTAATTTCCAAATTTCGCAATTAGGTACCGATATATTCTTGTTTGTTGAAGCGTGACTTCGCGATTTTATTATCATGTCACCTGACTCAAGTAACTGAGGAAAGAGATATATTATCAGGAGTAATCGTATAGGGTTTCCTGATGTTACCTTTTCATATCCCAGTATAAGTAAATATTAACACTTTAATTCATTAACTACGGTTCAACAAATAGAAGCTAAGTTTAAATAACAGAAACCTCCAGGTTGTCAAAAATTGGAATACTGTATACCAAAAACTTAAAAATAGGAGCAGGTCAATTACTAGTAACTAAATATGAAAATCAAAATGATGGAAATATAATATAGTGGTATAAGTGTAGAAGAATTCAAACAATTTATATTGACAAAACGCCTACACTCAGAATTAATGCTTAATACTTTTGTGTGGTTTAAACTGCACACAAATATAGGTTGTCCTATTTGAAAAATATGAGTATTTCAGGTTGGAAGTTCCTATAAATGATCTTTAATTATTGAACATCCTGTACATGAATTGTAAGAGCTGGAGGCATTGTAATACGCCTTTTGAAGTTTTAGTAACTTATGACAGCGACAACAGAAATACATAATTTCAACCTAAAGAATGAAATTGCTAGAATTCTACAAAAATTGTAAATAACTCCAAATCGGTTAAAAATATATATAGGAATATTTACACGCGAATAAGTTTAATTTTATGTGCATCCAAAAAATGTAATAAAACTGCATATATTTTATTCAATAAGAAAGTCACTACAACTTCCGCTAGAACCAGAAGTGACAACCATAGAAATATTTTGGTTCAATTTATAGGAAGCGATTATATTAGTATCTCAATTTTCATATCCAAATTAGTGATACAGACTGAAAAACGTCTAATTGACGGTTTGGTGAATCACCTTGTATGTGTATTATAAGTATGGGTGCGTATATTTGAGTTTTCATGGGAACCTAGGCTTTTCATAGTTAAATAAATAAACTGTTCATTCATTTAGCTAAGCTTTCGACATTCTATTTAATATCTTCTTCAGAGCAATGACTTTTAAGTTCATTTATGTAACTTTAAAATCAATAAAAATTATTTTAATAATGAAAGAAAAATAAATATTAGTTTTATAAATTTAAACTATAGTTATTCCAAAACTTTAATTTACTATTCTATAAAAAACTTTTTGTCCTTTTTATAGTAAATTAAATTTTAAAACAACTATATACTTTAAATTTATAAACTTAACAATTAAATTCCTTTTTCAATATTAAAACAATCTTTATTTATTTTAATCTTAGATAAATTAACTTAAAAGTCATATATATAATATGAAGTGTTTTTTTTTTCCGGAACCTGCCGTGGCGAACACACGTTGAAAGCTTTTTCTTTTTTAAGAATTTTATTGAATTAATAGTGGTTGAATGTAATTTTACATTACTGTAATTACGATTTTATTTGTTGTTTTAAATTAGAATAGATTGATTAGAAGGTCATAATAAAATAATTTATTTAACAATGCAAAATCGTATTGTAATTTTGGTGTAGTATATTAAATGTTATATGGCTACAGTTATCAATTTGCACAAACTTTCTATTTATTTAAGGGTATACCTATGTGTATAGATAAGGGGTGTCTTGCCACGGATTCTAGCTCAGTAGCGATGCGGTAGAGTAGGGGGGGGGGTATGGTGTAATCGGTGTAGGTATAAAGTAGTCAAGCCTAACACTTCACGGCTAGTCTCTTCTCAGTTCGGATAAGGTCAAAGTCTGCTTCAGGTAAAAGTAAACAAAAAAGAAATTATAGTGAAAAGCAAATAGGGCGCCAGCCGTTCACTATAAAAAAATAGGAAAACCACAAAGAACACCCGAACGACAAGATGTCTTCTCATAATAAGTTTACTTACAGTACGACCTCGGTCTCTGGTACAATAGTCCTAAGTAAACCTAAAGAAAAGTCAATCAGGAAAGGAAGGAAGTTCGGTGAAATTATAACAATATAATTTAACAAGTAAGTAGGTATTTATTCAGATACCCAGAATGTTATCAGTCAGGCATAATAACATTAATTTAGCAACAAGGTAATAATAACAAAAAAATATAACATAGTAAGTAACGAAAAACAATTTATGTCCTGGTTAGGGACGCAGGGATATACAAATAGGATAAGTGAAATGATTTTTATAGATCAAAGCTAACCTAGAATTATTTTAATGAATTTACACTGCCAGTTGCAACAATACTAATTTTAAATCCTAGTAAAGGATATAATTGATAA
>JAHWXV010809441.1:0-12151 GCA_024586415.1 Phrixothrix hirtus
TAAGGGAGAACCGGGTATTGGCTTCAAACTAACTGATGAAGGGCACTTCACTTTGGAAAATAACAAACTGACGGAAGTTGCAGATCCAACACTTTCAACAGACGTTCTTAACAAAGCGTATCTTGATGGAATTGCAAATAAACTATTGAACGATATAAAAGCGAACAAGGAAATAATCGATGATTATTGTATCAATGCTAAAACTAACGTTCACAACGACGTCGGCACATCTGTAAAACAAACTGCTATAGCTAATTACGTGACTAAGTCAGATTTAACTCTATTGATGGTGATATTAAACGGTTTACAGAAAATTATCTTAAGAGTGTGCCACGTTAAAGTTGGATAAACAAGCGCGTACAGCCTTTAGTAGAAGGATCACGCTTCGCAGCAAAAATAAATGAAAATGTCCGGCCGGCTCTAGTGCCGCGGAGGCTAGGGAATGGGCCGTAGTTACTTATACAAAGAAGATGGTCGAAATAACCATCGAACAAAATATCGTGATTGGCAGGTGCAAGTTTCGCTCTCAATGTTTCTGGAGGAGATCCTGGACTCGGTGCTGACGAGCGCCGGAGGCTCCCAAAACTAGTACGAGCTAGTGCAGGAAAAAACTTCAAATACCTAGAGAAAGGAAAGAAATTGGGCGCCACACTCTTGTAATTGAAAAACCCTGGTATCAATCTGGCTGGACAAGAGTGAAAACGTCGTAGATTAATTCGGCTATAAAAATTGGACCTAAAGTTACTCGTAGATATTCTGCTTCACACACCTAGGGCTATGCAGAAAAGCATTGGTAAAAATATTTATAAATAATCTGAAATAAAAATTAATTAAGGTATAATAGTACATAAATGAAAAGAAAAATCAAAGTAAGGATCAGATCAGTTTATTTTCGTTCCAGAAAAAACAGTCAACATCTAGCAAACGTACAGTTCATAAAAATCTTTTAGTTAGACATACTAGTAAAATTTCAGCGAAATTTTGAGAACTGCCTACATAAGCAGAATGATGAGTAAAGTATACAATTAATAGAAAAATGCTGAGAACCTCAAGCTAAATTAACACATGTGTGCTATAAAGTTATAATATCGAGCATCGTTATCGCGCACATGTTCTAACGGCCGAAGCAAAACTTAAAATATCGAATTGAAAATAACAAGATTTGAAAAGAGATAAATTTTAGGTGTTCGTGAACTTGATTGCCCTAATTTAATTTAAATGTAAAACATCTATTTGAGATTAAAGAATCTAAAAAAAGGAATTAGCAATTAAATTAATTAAATTGGTGATTGAACGTCACTGCAGTGATTAGCGGCTTTGATTTTAAATAAAACATAAATAAATGTTCAAAATTCGTATGTAATTAATTAAATTTAGTTTGTCCAAGAACGCCTTTACATAAATCATAACAAAAATATATCTAAGTCATAAATAAAAGTATCGAAGTAAGTTAATGTTAAAGGGGCCGCGAAGCTAACGTGCGGGAACTCCGACTCCCCGTGAGACTTGATGCCGCGCTCGATCTATAAATTTAGCGTCGAGGGTAAATAACTAATCGTTTCATTTAAGAACGGATTTTACTATTAGAAAACAATTAATTTCTGTTTCAAAATTATTAGCAGAAAATTTATAGATAAAGTTAAATAATTACAATGATTAATTAGAACTAATTTTACTGTAGTACAAAATAATAAACTGTAGAAAATAAATTTCGGAACGCAAAGCAGCAATTCGTAGGTCCCAAAACGTAACGAGCTTACGCCATCTTCGGCGGATGCCAGTAGAAAAGTTACGATAAACTGACCTGGATGGTAGAAATTTTTAGAGAAAAACGGATTTTGTCCTTAAGAAATCGAAATCATCGCCTTGAGGCTGCGGAATGGGAGTTTTTCGCAAAACCGTTGGTTACCGTATCAGGGACGTAGAGAAGCAGAACAAAGGTCGGCTCTAGTATAGAGAAACGAAACAGTAGGTCGACCACGGCGAAAGGAAACACTCTAAAGCTGAACCTCGGGCTCATCCAGAAGCAATCGGCGGCGTTATAAGCTTACCGGCGAATTCACAAACTTAACAGGCATTTTAAATCCCATACTTAAAACACCAAAAATAAATAAAGAAAGAAAAATCGATCAACCAACCTTGCACATAACTAAGGGATGCATACTCACCCTAAAAATGTAGGTGTTTTATCCCAAGAAGCAGAGTAAACCACAAGGGCTGTCGTAATTATACGGAGCAGAAACAATAACGTTCGTTTTTTACCAACAACTAACATACAATGCTTTTCGGCACGCGACGGGATCAGATAAAAATCCTCGCGAATGCAAATAACAAAATACGGAGTTAGGCAACCCAAAACGCATCAGAAAATTAACGACGCGAAATCAGACGTAACCTGCCAAAACTAATCGGTCTTAAAAAAAGACTGTTACAAGTGAACTACAACAACAAGCACACTAAGACATACTTAAGAATAATAGTGAAACATAAAGTATAACGTAATATAATGTTCAAGCAATAAATTGTGAAAGAGTTGCATAAAGGAGAAACTTTCCAAGAAGACGTACGATAGTTAAAGATTTCGATGACCTATGGCAGTCAGATTTAGGCGAATTCTTGAAGTATTCTAGAGAAAATAAAGGGTACAAGTACATTTTAGTTGTAATCGCTTGTTTTTCAAAGTATCTATGGACACTAGCTTTAGAATCAAAATCCGGTAAAGATGTCACCAAAGCGATGGCTTCTGTTTTAACCGCAGATAAACGCGTTGCTCATAATTTACAAACAGATAATGGAAGGGAATTTTATAATAGTAACTTTGCAAATTTAATGAAGACCCACAACATAAATCATTATTCCACGTACAGCGTGAAGAAAGCTTCGATGGCCGAACGTGTTATTAGATCTCTTAAACAAGATTTGTACAATGCTTTTAGTCTTCAAGGACACTATCGATGGATAGACATATTGGATGATATAACGAAGAACTATAATAACAGCAAACATCGTAGGATTGGACTGAAGCCTAAGGATGTAACTTCTAAAGCGAACTTGAACGACGTCTACGGCAATTTGAAAATATTCGTAAAAAATCGCTACAAAGCCGGAGATGTTAGAATTAGTAAATATAAAAGTGTTTTTGATAAGGGCTATATGCTTAATGGGTCCAGCGAATTATTCAAGATTGCAAAAATTCAAATAATGAATCCTGTAACTTATTCGCTGATTGATATGCAAGATCGACACATTCTCGGCGGATTATATCAACACGAACTACAGAAGACCACACATGCTGACGCTACTTGGTGGAAAAGGTGTTGAAACGTAAAGGAAAGCGAATATACATAAAATGGTTGGAGTTCCAAAACCTACCTGGGAGGATGATCTATTCTACTTAAATATATAGTTTAACCATGGCATGTACTATAGTTAAATAAAAGCATTGTATGCACATAAAGTGTTTTATTCAGTAGCATATTACATTTGTTCTTTAAATCATTATATGTTATTGATTAATTTTGTTTTATTGTTGTTATCACCATTTTCTTCTTTTTCTTCTTCTTCTCATCATTATCAACATGTCGTTCTAAACAGGTGGTTCATAACAGGTCCGTTCATAACATGTCGTTCACAACAGGGCGTTCATAACAGTCCTGTTCACAATAGGTCCGTTCACAACAGATTGTCCATAGTAGGCTGTTCATAACAGGTCCGTTCATAACAGGCCGTTCACGACAGGCCGTTCACAATAGGCCATTTATAACAGGTCCGTTCACAACAGGTAGTTCGTAACAGGTCCATTCATAACAGGCCATTCACAATAGACAGTTCATACAGGTCTATTCACAACAGGCTGTTTATAATAGGTCCGTTTATAGCAGGCCGTTCACAACAGGCCGTTCACAACAGGCCATTCACAACAGGTCAATTCTTAATAGGCCGTTCACAACAGGTCGTTCATAACAGGTGTGTTCACAACAGACCGTTCACAACAGTCTGTGTACATCAGAACGTTCACAACAGGTCGTTCACAACAGGCCGTTCACAATAGTTCGGTTCACAACAGGCCGTTCATAACAGGTCCGCTCACAACAGGCTGATCACAACAGGTATCAGGTATTTTAACTGGTCTGTTCACGACAGGTGTCCATTGGTCAGTCCTGATACCACACCTCTAGCATATCAAATCATAAATGTTGCTTTTCTCTCTAAGACATGGATTTATATGTAACTATCTCGCTTCAAGCAAGCATTTTACCAACCCTAGCGGAAAAAAGTCATTAAATTTGGTTACAAAGCAGATTCTAGGGAATTTGTGGAAATATATCACCAGATTTAGGTATGAAAGAAGATTCTAGGAAATTTTCATAAGTATGTCCATAGATTTGGTGGGAAATTTGAAATGCATCTGACTGGAGAAATCGAGGAAAATTACAATCACAGATACAACAACGAGGTTTGCAAGCTCGGATTACCGATATATCATTTATGCAACTTTCAGTCCTTTCTAAATATTTTCACGATTTTAATGAGCTATTTCAGCACATCAAAGAAGCAATACGTCAAGTGGTATATCTATCTAAAGCGAAGTTGGTAAGGCACTTTTGATGTAAAATTATGTATGTAAAATTACGCATTATTGAAGAAGCAATGCGTCACATGGTTATCTATCTGAAACGAAGGTGATAGCGCAATTTTTATGTACAATTACGCATTCTTGGACCTGAGTAGGCTGAACTGTCACTTCAAATTAAAAAGAAACATGTATGCGTTGATGTAAAAAATAACGTGGGTTTTGTGTGGCCCGTTACATCAGCACTTTATCCCAACATAAAGCATCATCATACCCCTGAATCGGAATCCTTCTTAAACCTAAAGATATAAATTTCTCGATGCCTATGAAGCAAATTTCGCGTTTTGAACGACAAAATTAAGTATCTATTAAGGTTATGTTGAAGAAAAGTAAAAAACAAACGTTTCATCGTTCTTTCATCGTATCTTACCAAAAATAAATTCTATAAGCATGTGAACTTGATGACTGTGCAAAGCCTACATTATGCTGATGAAGAATGTCAGGGTGATGGTTTTGATGGTAAATGTAACAGTCGTAATAAAAGATTTTGTATTTGTTGTAAAATGCCTTCCAATTTAAATTAAACATCGCTAAATCTCGCTTACCAGCATGCAATTTGAAAATTAGTTATATGTAAAAGTATCATGTTTATTGAGTGTAAATGTATCTAAATAGTGACAATTTTTGATACTGTAAAACTACATTTTTTTTATTAAAAGAGTATACGATGATGTGTCCTATTTTTATATTACAATGGTGAAGGTATACCAACAGCATATATCTGTACTGTGACCTGTACATGTCTATTTTAGATTACAGAATGTCAACTTAGCGAAAATACTATTTTGCACATAAATGCACTTATAGCATTTCCGATTTGCTGCATTACTTTAGTAATATACTGATCACTATTTATAGATAACATCAACTTATAAGGTTCAAAAAAATTAAAATACCTTCTACAAATCACATTTTTTTATTATTCTATACTTTTACACAAATTATACATTATTATTCTATGGTTATGGCATCTTAGTTTCTCTAACAATATATTTAACCGTAGCTCCCGCTGTATTCTTGCATCTAGTTAATTGTACATTATTATTGCTATATCTATTAGAAGTTATCATTGTTAATACTATTTTGACAACTGCGAATGAGATAATAGCTTGGAACAAACGTAATGAAGCGATCTTCACAATCCAAACTATTCAAGTTCTATTTTAATATAGCTAAATCCCAGTTGGTATTAACAAAGTTAGTAATAATATTACTATTGATGTAATTGTATAAATTCAATTCGTTCAATAATTTTATCTTGTAGTTAATAATATATTTTAATGCGAACAATTCGCTTGCATCACTTTCATCGAAATGAATGTAGTTATCCTGATAAGGGCTCATTATTAGACTTTTTATGAAGGAGGATCGTGCATCGAACTCAAATTCAAAGTTATAATTGATAATATTCATGAAACATAAAATAACCACCATCAAAGTGTCTGCCTTCTTTCCCTTTCACACCTCTGTAGCCAATATTGGTACCCGAAGTGATTTTCGATAAGCTGTAATGGAGTCAATGTGCTATGTACTTGACTCTCTTCGTCTTCTTGAACATTCATGTCATATAAATTATTTTCACACATATACACTCTACTAATAATGCTTCTAATTGCAAATTATAGCTCTAACCTCTTCCAGTCTGATAAGAAATGTGAACATCAGTATTTACGTGCCAATTATAAATCTGACTCATTCCTGTCTAGGCTGATACAAAAATGCTTTCGCATGCTAATTATAATCTAATCTCACTGAATTTGCTGTCTAGATCGATAAGAAATGAGGACATCAGCTTTTTCATGCCAATTATATATAAATCTGATTCGTTTACTGTCTACACTGATAAGAAAATGTTTTCGCATGCTAATCTTACTACATTTTCCTGCTACTGTGATAAGAAATGCGGACATCAATAACTAATTTTCTTTACTACAAAAAGATGCACACATTATTCACGTTAAGTCCGACTTGTCAATCTTGCGCATGCGCTACCGCGCCCCAAAATGGCCGACTATCTAATAATTAAATGTCTTTCTCTGTCACCCCCCGTCTCTCTCAAGCTCCTTTACCATAAAACATGTGCATGTTGTATCCTTACATGATGATACATTATTCAGTCCGATCTTTTCAATCCTGCGTATGCGCCGACACGCCCCAAAATGGCTGATCACAAAATGGGTGACTGCCCACTCCCAAGAAAATGACCGATCACAAAATGACCGACCTACAAAATGGCTAACCCACAAAATGGCCGCCGCCCACTGACAAAATGACTGACTCCTCCCACCACTCACAAAACGGCTTACCCACAAAATTACCAACCACGCCTCATACAAAACGGCTGACTGATCCTACAAATTACACAAAACGACCGCCGCTGACTCCTCCCACAAAATGGCCGCAGCCAACTCCTCCCACAAGATGGCCGCCAACCATCAAAGGTTAGGTTATGTAGCGTTTTGGTCCAGAATCCATCTACTATATCTACTCACTATGTTTGATGCAAGTACCGTTTCTTTCAGCCCAGACTAGTTACCCCATCTGAATTACCGTAGAAGTGTCCGTCACCACTATAAAAGTAGGTTAAGAACATCTTTATATACCGGATGTTTCTCGTAAATTAACCTTCTACAGTAAAAGACTATAGCACAGTGGTGCCCACAACAATCGATTCCGAATATTCGAAAACTATCGATGAACCACATCTCGCTTCGCTGTTTCTTTTTCGGCGTTTACATACACGTTAAGCCTGCGCATGCGTTATTTTGCATCCAACATGTGACAAAATTTAATTGGCGCCCTTGCGTGTCGAGTTCCATTGGTATTTTATAAATTTGAAACCGTAAAATCTTAAATCGTTGTTTCGGTTTCGATTTTTTTAGTCATAATTAGTTGTAATTTTGTTTTCTTTTATTTTATTTAGTTCAAAATAATTTTCAAATTAAGGTTTAATCTTCACGTCATGTCCTTAGGCAAAGGAGTCGCTCTTTACATTCATCTCTCTCCCATCATTAGTAACCGGTTACATGTATTCATTTTCAAAAGATTCGAGAGCTATTGAGCAAAATTTTATCCTTTTGGACGAACAATTCAAAGTGTTGGAAGATAACCATAACCACATACAATCCCGTTTCCTGGAAGGAAATATCGCACTTTTATTAACCCGGATAAACAATTCTGCACCACCACTGATCCTGAACATAAAACTAAACAGGATTTCGTGAATAAAATCTCTTCTTATATGTCCCAATTCGAAACAATGTCTCTTTTTCCGAATTCACGACCATCAAAAGCTATCTCTCTGATGTGAGTGGCAAAGAAACACCTAGCCCTCCACCTTCGCTAATACCGAACCAAATTGGTAGTTCCAATGCAACACCTTTTGTCGAACGGACTGATTTAGCAACCACTTTAAAGCCATTGTGTAAAATATCAATTTTTAATGTTCAAAAAGTAGGGTAACGCAGAAAAAACTCGGAAAATTGTTTATCTCTTATCTACATTTAAATTAATTTTTAAAAGATTCTAAAGTGGTTCGTTTAGAAAACGCCTTTGAGATCTTTTTGGCTTTATTCAAACGTATTTATTTATTAATTTCGGAGACATAAGATTCTAATACATATTTTAGTAACGGGAATGCTCAATTAGGTACAGGTACATGAGGTATACTGGCACGTTTCATTTTTCTGGTACGTTCGAATAGTTTTGTAGTAGAAGCTTAGCTAACGTTGGTTACCATACAAAACACGACTATTTACTCCAACGTGGATATATGGAAGAACCTATAACAGCCAACAGAATAATATTATTAGTCTGCTTATAATTAAACCATGCTGAATTAGATATGCTTGGTGGTTGAAAAGCGATATACGAGGTATGTTGAAATTTAATGCGGAATTTACTTAAAAGTCTTGATTCAAATAAAACTTACAACAAATAACATATGTATAATCCCCGTGTAGTTCTATACACTGGGAGCTTCATAATTCACATAGAATATTTTTGGCTACTTGCCGAAGTAGCTCTGAAGTCAAAAATTCTTCTAGAGGTCCAAAGAAATGGAAACTGTAAGGGAATAACTGAATACTATACAGTGGATGGGAACGTGTTTCCCAATGTAATTTGCTTAATGTGTCTTTAGTCAGTTGAGTAGTATGAGCGTGAGCGTTATCTTGAGAGGGAATGACACTGGTGATGGGTCGTTTAGGTATGCTTGTGCGAAAAGTGAGTTTAAATGTTGATAATAATAGGCTATGTGTCAAAAAATCGGTAAACAAGGTACCTCCTGCATTCAAAAGTAGTCTCCATAACCTTTCTAGCTGAAGGAACAACTTTTGCACTTTTGGGAGCTGACGATGTGTTATGCCTTCATTTTATTCTTGATCGTTTGATTTTTGGAACAAAATCATGTACTCAAGTTTTATCACAAGTAAGTATGTTCAAATTGTTCAAAACTTTAGAACTTTAATGCAACTTGAACTCTTCCCAGTTTTTGCTCTGAGGGATCCATCTAGTACAAATTTTTGAAAATTCCAATTATTAACGAGTGATCTTTTCATGCTACCTATGCTTATTTATAGTAGTTTTGATAAATTACACACAGAAATCCGCCTTGTATGACAAATGAGCTCGTCAACTCATTAAATGTGCATATCAGTAACAGATGTTCGCGGTAGTCTAGCGTCTACTAAATTTGCGGCGCCTTCTCTGCCTTTACGGAATTTTTAGTACCAATTTCAGCAGATCCGACATTTTAGTTACAAATGAATTTGATTGTAATTCGTTGCGTGACAGAATTTGTAATAGGATGTTCGGACATAGCTGCCAAAACTAAACGTTAATTGAAGACATGGTAACAGTACACAAGCTTCCTAGAGATACTTGCACATTATTAAAAATGAGCCATTTTGAATTTCATGATTTGCATTAGATGTAGCACCAAAATTCGACGTTAAATTTGGACATAACTCATATTTTCCATTAATGAAATGCATAATGTTTCGTAATTTCCATATTTGTTAATAATATTTATAAACATTTAATCATTCGGTAGCAGTAGAATATACCTGAAATTACTCGCAATAGAAATTAATTAACAATTCATTCTTAGTTTTCTCCTCACTCTTAAACAGATTTGTTTCAATGAATTCGAGTTGGCAGTCTAAGTTTTGGAATGAATGATGAAATTATCAATTCGGAATCTATGACTGAATACATTAGGTTACAATACGTTTTACCGGTGGTCAAGTGCCTCAGTGTCATTAAAGGCTTATGGTTTTTCGTAAATTTCAGTATTGAATGTGCTGTAACAGTTTATAAAAATATTGTTGCGAAATCAGAACAAAATTTTTGAACAGGATCAATTCTCTCGTTAATTTTAGATTTTGTAGTTTTTTATTTTGTAATTAGGGTCTAACTCGTTACTGCTTTTTATTTTATTCATTATTATTAAGTAGAACATTGACCCCAAGAACTACTGTTTTTAATGCAGTTTTAAGCCTCCTTTCAATAATTCTGTTATTCATTTTTATATTCAAATATACAGATATTAAAAAGAGGGATAACTTAAGAAAACACTCCACAAACATTAATTACGTTTTTGTATTATAAGAATTGTAAAAATGTATTTCTAAACAAGTGTAAAACAATGAACTTTGTCAAGAAACTGCATACTTCATTGTTCAACTAATTTATCAAGTTTGGGCAAGAAATTGATGAGTGTAGAAGGACTATAACAAAATTCTCAAATAAGTCAATAACTTGATGTATATGATACATCATACACATAATGGAAACAGGTACATTTATTGCGATAAATATCAATTATCGCATGCATTTCTAATATATGCAGTCAATAACGACAGTGACATACATTATTGTATTTATTCTATTCATTTTGTATAAAATGTAAATTTATGACACGGGATTAAAGATGTTAGGTTTGCTTTTGCAGCTAGCTTTGAATTTATCACAATTGGAAAACATTATAATAAATATATTAAATTTATTGTGATTGAAACGGTTGATGCTGAATTGCCCTGGAGATAAAATGGTGGTGCTAGAACGACTGTGCTGAGTTGCTCTATTCCTTTTAAGCTATATAACTCAAAATATAGATTATATTTTGACTCTTATGTACCAATTGATAACTGAGTAAATATCGACTTTGATATATTTTCTCCGTCTCTGTTCATAATAGACATTTGCCCAAACAATTTTATGACGTCCTCGAATATTGTGGTAGATAGAAATAGTTCAGTAAATGCGAAATGTTTGAACAACTAAAATGATTAAATATTTAGTTTCTAAACAATGTTGGTGTTATTCATAGTTACATTGTCATATTAGTGATGAAAGAATTTTTGGAAGAGAGGTGTTTATATGATCTTATTAACTAATGCAATCAGACATATTTAAGTGCTTAAACTTAAAAATATTAGTTTAAAGGCAAACAAATAATTAAGAGTAAATCTTTATTGAAACGGTATTAATATTCAAGTTTAAAATAAAAATTAAAATAAGATATTGTTGTTAATTTGAAGAATACGTTAAGATAATCTAGCGTCAGAAAATTATTAGAACAGTGAAAACGTAAAAAAGTAATGTGGTTAGTGCAATTCAAAATACTATCGTTACTATTCATATTCCTTTATTTTTTATTAACAATATCGTCAGGATATGAATATGTTAGAATATATTAAAGCAAATATGTACATACATCATTTGAAATGTGCATAAAAGCCAAACTTCGAGAAGAAAATCGACAAAATAGTACTGTGCATATTCTGTAATTGAATTTCATATGGAATTTGTCAAAATACAAACGCTTTTACACATACATACTTTACTTAATCGTAAGTTTTGCTTTTATTTCAAGGTTTCCCTCCAGTTCAAATTTGTTGTGTGTATATTGTATATGGAAGATTCTAATTTTGTTCAATGTGGTTTTCGAATTAAAATAAATTTTATATCTCACAGAAAATTAAGAATAAAGTGAAATTTTTAGGCTCTCTTGACAAAATTACATAAAACAATTTTGTTTGTATGCAGTTAATCATCCATCAAGAAATGATACAAATATTACCTGATATCTGTAGGAATTCACGAAACATATCCGTTACGATGCATCGGGTGTAACAAAGTTTAGTTAAAAACTTTGTAAGTGCTCCTATTTTAAGGATTTTAAGTAGATCTAGATTTGACCAAAGCAATATCAATGCTGTTATGTATTGAAATTTACATCTGATATTTATTTTGACGCTATTTTGTTATAAGTTTACAAAAATGAAAAATATAATAAAAAAATTATGTATAAGTAAAAAAATTAATATCAGTGAATAAATAAAATAATCAGCAGACACAATTTCGAAAATGCATCAGTGTGTAACTGAACCGTTTTAAAAATAACATAAATAAACAAGCTTCTAAAGCATAATTAAAGTAAGTGAATACAAATTAAAAGATATATATATATATATATATATATATATATATATATATATATATATATATATATAT
>JAHWXV010809514.1:0-11244 GCA_024586415.1 Phrixothrix hirtus
TATATTTGTATATACATTAGTAATTTAATTGCTTTCAGTTTATTTAATTTAACAATAAAATTTCATCACATATTCATTTATATTTGGTTGTAGTATTTTTTAGAAAAATGGTAACGTTATGAATTTACCAACGTATTTGGCTAATACGCATGTTAATCTTTTGTAGAGATTTGTGAACGATTTCGAGGCTTTGTCCTTTTCCGGGGCCTTTGCAATTAACATGTATTAATATTTTGTTTAAAATATGGTCTAATAAATAATTTGAAATAGAAATATTGTGTAAAAATGAAATTACTTGGTGTAATGTATAATCGTTTTCATTAAAACGAAAATAGTTATATAGATTTAAAAAGATTTCTGAAGATTAATAATAATACAATATGATTAAAAACGTTCGAAATTCGACCATTTTCTTTGGTAGTTATAACTTAGTTAATTTTTCTTTGTTCTTTTAGTTTTATTTCAATCAGGAAGAATTGCCTTATTTCAAGGAAGCAATTACAATCTGCATTTAAAGATTGACACAGGTTTAAATCGAAGTCGATTCTAATGTTCTAATGCACGCCGTGAAAAGTTACATCGTGTAAAGGTCAAATACCTATAAGTAAAAAGGGTAAATTATTTTACATCTTAAGCATGGAATAGTTTAATTCAATTTGTAATAACAAAAATATGGAAGAACATTCGACCTTGTTCTTTGAAATAATAAGGTTAAATTAATTCATATTAATAGTAAATTTCAATTTTTAAAAGGAATATTAATTTACATTACCAAATCTAAATTACATTATTCCTTTGTGATTAAGTGATTAAATACATTTATTTTATTATTTTTTTGGTATTAACAATTTGTAACTTCAAAAATAAGTCAGAACCTTATTGATAATAAAGTTCCTTGTATATTTTACCAAACTTAATTTTCAGTTTCTTAAAAACATATTGGTCGTATGTGTATTTTGCAGCAGTCTGCGTCTGTCCTTCCTTGTTCGAATAACGACGTGTGAATCAAATTCCAACGTGCAATCCAAATGGATAATAGATGGTAGAGTTACATGGAAATCAATAATCGAAGCTCTGACTAAGTATTTATTTGCATTCTTTATCTCATTTCATATAAAATGTTGTTACTAATTTGTTTCTTTAAGTAATTTTGTTATTAATTAAATTTTGATTACAACCTGTTTGTTTTCTTTCCAATGTGCATATTTATTATCCCCAGAAACAAACAGTATCTAAAGGTCACTATTTCACTACATAATGGTTTTCTATCTGACGGAATCGACCGTCTGGCTCCCTTAAAAATAATCCGTTGAATGTTATTAAAGTGCAGATCTAACGCACCCTCCTGCAGAGTCTTAGAGCTAGCTAACGTAACTAATGTCCCGTTATAAGAACGAGGTAATAGGCTATAACCATAGCAATCATACAAAAGATGATGCGAGCAAATTGCCATCATCACAATGTAAGCTGAGATACACCAAAAAATTGTAGCATTTAAGACTTTTTAACTCTTCAAATTAAAATTTACAGATTTTAATAGATATTACTGTTGGGTCCTGTATATCATACCTATTATAAACTATGCTGAGTAAATATCGAATAATATCCGAAATGTTTTATTTTAAAATTAAATGAACTAAAAAGTAATATGGAGTATAAAACATTTTAGAATTTGAAATTATTGTAACATTTAAAACAAAGTTATTATTTCAAGGAATAAGTAGGTTCACACAATATTGCTTTAAGACAATTAACGGTTAAATGCAGTTGTTCTTTAATAGTATTAATATTACAATAGAAAATTCCTGAATTATTTGCAATATTCAATGCTTAATATATTCTATAAGAATTAGGGTCTCATAAATGAAATGTTCAACGTGTTCGGACAAAAACGCAAATGGGTGCAACCAATGGATTTAGCTTGCGATTCAATTAATCCTCCGTTTTCAATTCAGTAACCATGACGGGACGTCATTCTAAAGCGAATTGGGCTTCGATACTTTTAATCATGTCATTCATAAAACACGCGGAGGTACTACAGGAACTCACTTAATTTCCCGGTTATATTTTATACAAACATAAAAAGTTTTTTAATAATGTCATTTATTAGGAACTACCCTATTATACACAGTTGATCATATTTAAATTTTAGTTTAATATGGGATTTTTATATAAGCATTTCGTTTGTTTAACAATTGAATTTAATGTTTAAGGTATATTAAAAATTTGTTTTTCAATATATTTAAAATTTGGCGAGATAATAGAGATTGGAGTGCTATTTTAATATTCTGGTAGGCAAATACTTGCCTTTATTTCACTTTGATTATCAAAACGAATTACGTAAGCAATTCTAAGAAAGCATTGTTTTAGGGGATTGTTCGAACTGCCCGACCTTGCCCAGTGGGTATCTTAGTAAATATTGGTCTTACAAAAAGGTTAAATTGTTAAAGTGTACAAATGTCACAATTTGTAAATAGATTAAACAAATGAACCTCGCAAAAATGCGAAATAAATTCTACTTACATTTTTTAATATAACATCCCATGTATTTTCATATATGAATAAGCAGAAAATTCAGATTTCCGAAATGCATTTCCTTTATATTTTTTATTAAAAATAAGGCTAGGTTAATTTTAATATTATTGAAGCTACGGAAAATAAATTAAAATTAACGCATAAAACCAAAAACTAATTTAAAAGCAGCAAATTTTTCTACTTCGAAAACTCCTTTGTTAATAAAATAAACAGTTCCGACAAATATAAAAACAATAGCTGAATTGTATAATAACCAAAGTGATTCGTCACAGCCTTTGCATTTGATGAGAAATATATTGTTATATAATTTTGAAATCAAAGCATTTCGTTCATTTTAAATATGTAAAAACATACAGGGTGTACAATTAAAAAAAATGTAAGTGGAATTTATTTCGCATCTTTGCGATTATAGCTCGTTCTTCTAATAACAAATTTTAACACTTGATCAAAAGCTCTACAATTTCAAAGATTAATTTTTGCTGTTAGAATCAGTATCTACCGAGATATCCATTGGGTAAAATAAGGGCATAAATGTCATTAATTGCTAGTTGCGCTAACATTACTTACATTTGAACGTTTCTCAAATCCGATAATAGGCGATTACATCGTGCGATTTTTGCCGTAACCTAGGTGATATTAATATATTAAGTCCAGCTCAATTTAAAGATGTTTGAACAACATAATTTTCTTAGTTACTACCGTACGAGATTGAATAGGATATAATCTGTTATCCTCTAAGAGTACAGTTTTTAAACTAGATTTGTTACGTACTTTCTAAGTTGGGCACATTTTTTGATTCTTTAACATTTTCATAAAAACTAGCCACTCTGATATTTAATTAACGTTCAGTTGATGACAATGTCTTATGTGTAGAAATTCAGAGTGGTCTGTGATTTTGTTCTGAATTTTTCGTCAAGGACTCAAATCCATGTTCGACGGCATTTCATTTCTCCGTTTGGGTATACCTGTTGAAAAGAAACAATCTAACAGGATCGAGTTTCTTACTTTTTTGTTGTCAAAACCAATTTATATCCTTTGTTCTCCTTCGTTGTTCCGAGGTTAATGCTTTGAATTTTTAACAGTTTTGGACCGATGTTCAGTTAAAGTTTGTAGCTTGCCGATAAAATTGTAATTGCGGAAAGTTTAAGTTTATTTTCCGCTTGCTAATGTGTTTAAAAGGCGTGTAAGCGCGTTTGAAATTCCTACGACATACATGTATCCAAGTAATAATAATAATAAAATCCAATTGGTGAATCAGTTTTATACCAAAATCACAATGGTAAATTTGTAAATTGGATAATTTCATTTTATTAACAACTATTAAAGTTAAAAGCTCACAGGTTACCTTTTATAAAACATAGGAGCATTTTGCTTAAAAATATTGATTCAGTTTCTCCCATGTAAAAGATAACAAATCTAAAAATAAACGTTAACCTCTCTCGTCTTTCCCCCTGCAATTTCAAGGAGAAATACTTCGTTCAGCGGTATTAGAAATAGGAGAGCTAAAAAGTTAAGTTGCGTTTCTGTAATGCGTGTCTAGGCGATATTCAAAGAATACATATAAAGAGTTACCCGTATGATGTATGAGGGGATCAAATTGATAGAAGTTTGATCTATTTCCGCCCAGGGCATATTTTTAGAGAAGGGGTCAATTTTAATTTCCTGTCTGTTGTAGTGACATTAAGTTGAATTAAATTTAACTTACCAGTTAATTACTCAAAATAAAGTATAGGCGACCTCAGTTTACGACGGTTCCATTTACGACGATTCACAATAACGTCTCATTCTTCCGGCCGGGGAAGTCCCGGAATGTCTCGGCCTGGCGTTTGGCGCAATCAGTGTACGCAGAATTTCGCGGATGATACAATGGCTTTTAAGCAATTAGGAGTTGATGTTTGGCATGGTGATGTCATGTCGCCCTCAGACCTGTAGCATTCTAGTAATATAGTGTTTTTCGAGCTGCTACGACGCACGTATGCATATTTATTAATCGCAGTGCTTTACTTTTTATATTTTACGTACATTATTGGTATAGTATGCCTAGTAAAAAAAGTGTGGAAAAGTTACCCGATCGAGTTGCTAAAAAGGGACGCAACTTAATTACACTTGAAAAAAAAATGGAATCGTTTTTGTTACTAAAAATGTTATATTACTTTTACAGTAATATATTAGTGGAATTATACCTATTATAGTATATATATTTCAAATATGAAAATTTTATACCTGTGTATGCATATTTTTTGGCGAGATGGAACCTATCCCTATACCTCCCATTAAAATTAGGTTCAATTTACGCCGATTTGGCGTAAACCAAGGTCTAACTGTATTTTTTTAGTGTTAAGTGAATTTTTTTATTTAGGAATTAAACTTTATACTTAAGCTTTGATTTAATTTTGAAAGAACTTCGCTAAATAACATTTTTAAAAGCTAATTCAGAAAAAAGTAGTTTGCTTCCGGTTAATTTTACATTTTTTAAGTTTTTGAACGTCCTGTATATTTTATAACGATTTTGTCTACTGCTTATGCCATCATAGGACAAGAAAAACATTTTATAAAGCATGACTTTTATTGAAAAATAAAAAATAGCAAATTTTACAAGCACCTAATCCCGGAACACACTATATATTAAAATAGAAAAAAGTACCGAAATACTAATTATTTATTTAGAAAATATTGAAGTGCAAGTGAAGTATCACCCCATATTTCAGACGCGAAGTTGATTTGTAGAGAACGAGGCGTAAGCCGAGTGTTTTAAAAAAGTATTGAACATAATGTTTTGTATTCGTTCATGTATATTCAGAAAAAAGTACTAGTTTACTGTAAATTTTGAGATAAATTGTGACAATTGTCAAATTATGTAGCAATGTCACCCATAATATTTTTTAATTTTATTAATTTTCGTTGTTTTATATAGAAAAATCAATGATCAAATATGTACAATGAAATTGCTAAATAATACACTCGGTTTTTGTGTTCCCAATACTGTAAACAGTTAATAAATTTTAAATTAAGCTTGCGAATCGCATCTCTTTTTGTTATAAAATTACAGTAGTTCAAAGAGATATTGTTGATAAGTACACTCTCTTATGTAAACATATAATGCAATACAAATATTTAAAATGCAAACAAATCTACTATGGCTAAATATTAAAAGAACAAGCTTTTCAATTTTAAACATTACCAACGCACAAACTTCGAATAGTAGAGCAAAAAGAATCCATAAACTAGTATGTGCTTTGAATAATTGAATATTTCTTTTGAAAACCCAATGAATATTTAACTTGTGTAATGCTATGTATATTCACAGCCTTTGTATAGTACGAGAAGTAAATCGTTGAACATAATTGAAAGGTGCAAAGCGATAAAATTAGTGAATTTTTTATTTGTTTTATAGAAAAATATTTTCTAATATATTTTTAGTAAAGTAGTTAATAAAGGCAGTAAATAAGAGTTTAATATAAGAAATTAATATACAAATAAAAATGGGCTTTACAATGGGTTATTCGTTTGAGAACTTAGGTACACACTTTTTATCGGAATTCTCAATTTTTACTCTTGCTTGATTGCGAATAGAAAAAACTACTAAATTGAATTATTGAAACAAAAACCGTTAGAAAATTTAATTCTCTAGTAAATATAAAAGTTTTCAAATTATAAAGCGTCGTGTTTCCGCTAGATAAAATAATATTCCCTAAATTCCGTTGAGTTTCAGCATTGGTTTAGAACAAACCGCTTTATAAATAAATTACTACAAAGTACATCACTGAATATAATTCAATATGATCTGTCTTTAGTTTAGAATATCATTAACTATGATGATAACAATATCTGCAATTGCTAGAGATCTATGTTTTAACAAAAAAAATGTTGAATCTGGCGCCCTATTAGACTTTCCAAATTGTTTTCATAGCATTGAGTAGAAAATGTTCAAATTGATAATGAATTTACATTATTGTATGAAATTAATAACTGATTAATATGTTCGAAATTCCTACAAGCTAGGGGCATATTTAAAATGCACCGAAATAGTAATAAAACGTTAGTTGCTAGCTAATTTCATTTTTGTAAAATCCTTTATAAATTAAATATGTTCTGTCCAAGAACGCCTGTAATTAACGATGTTGTAACAATAGTTGTAATAGTTATTATGAAAGTTTATAACGGCCCCTAAAGGGCTCTACACCCCTGAGGTCACTAAAATTTGTAATTCCTCTGAATTAGCTGGTCTGCTCCGACCACCACAATGGATATTGGGATAGGTTCTACAATTATGAAGAATTCGATTAAGGTAACATTCAGGGATTATAAGTAGGAGTTCAAAAATTCGGGAAATAGTCTTAAATAAGGGCGCCACTTTGTTTTATAACAATAACGGAAGATAATAGTCCAAAATTCTGTTGTTATAGAGGCCGGTAAAACAAAGAAACCGATCTCCAAACTTTTAGATCGGGGATTGAATTAATACGTACTTACAGTAAGGTAGCGTTTTATGCACATCCCTGAGTTCCCTCTTCGATCAAGTAAAATTCCGACGGACTGTCTAAACTGATTATTCAATTAAAAATTAACTAGTTCCTGAAAAAAGGTATGGGTTATTATAACTACAGGTCTACCTATAAAAAAACAAGATCTGTACTTAAAGATCGAATATAATGAAAAGTAAAGAATGTGAATTACAATTAACAATTTACATGTCTCCCCGGAAGGGAATAATGCAAACAATAATTTTCTATATCTAAATCCAGGTACCCTTGCATTGCTAATAATTAAACTAATCTAAAATGAACAAAAGATGTTTGCCCTAATGGTATTAATAATACAAACAATTAAAAATTTAAAAAGTTAGTATTTTTATTTATGATATTAGCGAACTTGTCTTGAATTTATACGTGATCGACTAATTCGTCCCAGAAGGGTTAACTTAACGAGAGGTGAAGATCGGTGGAGTTTAAATAACGGATAAATCACTTACTTGGTGTTCTGAAGATCGATAACTTCCCGAAGCAATAGAAAATAACAAATGTGCTGCCTATGATATTCTTCTTATTGTATTTTATCTACAACCTTGTCGGACTTAACCCTTGGTTTCGAATCGACAGAAAATTGAAATTGACCCTTTTTATTACGGATTCTCTCTGGGCGGAAATAGGGAATCGAAATGATTCCCTAATACATCATTCGGGCAACTCTTCAATTGCGTTCTTTGAATATCGTCTGGGCATATACTACTGAAAAGCAGCTTAACTCTGCAGTTTTTAGATCTCTACTCTCCGTAAACAAAGTATTTGTTCTTGAAATTGAAGAGTGAAGACGAGAGGGGTTAACGTTTATTTATAGACTTGCAAGCCTTCTCACGGGAATTTCTGAATAAGCATTAATAAGAAAAATATTCCTATGACTTCTAAAACGTAACCTGGAATTTTTGAATTTTAATAATTGTTGGTAAAATGTAATTATACAATTTGCAATTGTGATTTTGGCATAAAACTGATACTGGTAATTCACCAATTAGATTTTATTATTACTACGCGGATGTATGTACCGGGTGTTTCTAAATGAAGGACTAATGTAAGAATTTCAGATGCGCTTACAAGTTCAGTTAAGATTTCAACTATTGGATATTGGTTTTTTTATTAAAATTACCAATTTTAAAACTACTACTTTTAATTTAGCGATGATAAGAAAATTGATTATATTTTAAATAAAATGTATGTCACGTAAGTAGAGCACTGATAGTAAGACACTTTCAGCCAAAGGCGATCACACTTACAGTTGACATGAGTTTATAGCAATTTACATACTTCTATCATTGTTTTTCAGGCAATTGACATCACTTTTTAGTGCCATGATTCGTGTTCCGCGCATCTGAAGTACATCTTCAGATAAAGGGAGTTTGCGGTTAGCCTTTGTAGAATTAAAATATGATTCATCTAGGAGAACTTTCTAACTTTCAGATATATTTCGCGATGGACAAATATATACTTATATTGTCGACTCAGTAGATTATCTCGTCTACTGCACACAAGTCGTCTACCGACATACAAATGGCTTCTATTTTATTCATCGAAAACCGCTCACCAGACGAAAAAGTCAAGAAACCATTTTTACTAAGAAATAAAGCGTAATTATAAAAATATTTATTTTGGAAAAAACCAGTGGCATATCGTTTTTTTCGTTAAAAATATTCAAGGATATGTTAGCGCAGACGCCACTGGTAAAAGTAGATTAAACCTTTTTGTTTTGAAAGATGTGTTTTTATGCCCTAAAAGAATTCAAGAAAATATCTAAAGTGGTTTTGCACGTATTACGAAAAACGAAATGTTTTTAAAAACTTTAACACCCTGTATAACAGAAATAATGCGATTGCAGACCTATGTTGATAATACATTTTTTTCTTAAAATCAGTCAAAGATTAGGTGCCTTAAGTATTAGCATGCTATCCCAAAACACCCTATATACGTTTATTTCCATGCTTTTACCACTGGATGGCCATACTTGCTTCAATTTTTAACTACTTGTTAACTTCGTTTGGCGATATGCTAAGAGATACAATGAACTCTTATGTTTTTACTGTATTTACAATTCATTTTACTGAATTCTTTCCTTAATGGGCTAGTTTTAAAATTCGTTATAATTAAATATAATATTTGCATATTTTTTAATATGGACTGTTATTTCTCTTTTTTTCTACTATTTAAATGCAATTTTTTATATAACGTTCCTCAAACTCTTATTACACAGTTAATCACCGATATATCGACAAATTTTGATACAGAAAGGTGATTCGATCTGGTAATTAATGTAAGAGCTGGGGTAAACGTTATACCTTGTTAACGAAATATTTTGTTTAAATTGCATTTCGTTAACTTTAACTGTGTACTTACAGATAATAAATAAATTTGTCAGGTTTCCAACGAACCTAAGAATATTGTTTTTTACTTATGTATAGCGTTATGGACCCTGAACAATTTTCCTGATTTTAGACCGAGTGTTTTTTTAATGCGTACAACTTTACAACTGAAATATTTACATATAACACAGAATGTTCAAGAAGTTTCTTTTATATACCAATTGCACTTTTATTTGTATCCCACTCGTGGTAGATCTTTAAGTCGAAATATCAGTAGCTTAGACACACGACTACGTTCTTTCTGATTCACTATGTATCCCACTGCAATTTATGGCACAGCCGTTTTAGAGTTAACCTTGAAACCGATCTTACTTCAACATCTAAATTGACGAATTGAGTTGGAAGCATCCAGTAGAACAGAAAAACAATCAGCACAATAACGAAGTCTAATTGTGTAATTAAACAATGCTTCTACATTTGAAATTATTCCGATATTAATCCCCTAAATGTCGTTAAGGATGCGGAAAATAGCACAAACGTCGATCTATTCCTGTTTAATTCATATATCATTACATTGGAAAAATTACGGATGCAAACGTGATTTAATTAGCAACGTCCAGTCGGTAAATTTCCTTTAGCATATCCAATAACTTCGCATCGGTTACAATATTATGCCAGCAACGTAGTCACTGGGTAAAAATTTGCCTTTCGCTATCGGTAAAATAAACAACAGTGTATCGTGCTGCAAGAAATCAACAATACTACTATCCGAGTTTTTTAAATTTAACGCCTTTCTATGACCGCAAATGGAAAATAATAAAGCAAATTAGATAAAACAGAAGCTATTTGATGCCGAATTCAAATCTCTCTCCACTCGTTGGATGAACAACACGAGTAACCGACGCCAAACAGACTTTTGCTATTTAGCAACGCAAAGATATTTGGCGGCGACTCAATTACAAGTTACAGCGTCATCTGGTTTCCGCTTCAGAATCAACTCGAAACTCAGGCGTTCTGCGTTTCTTTATGATCAAGACGGGGACGCAACAATGCAACGCATCCACTCTTGAATATATAATTGCATTCAAAGGAGTTTCACCCTTTTGGATAACTGAACTAGCTTCGTCGCTTATTTTTGCGGAAACGGTTTTCGTACGTTTGTAGTTATCAAAGCGTCGTTCTTTACTTTTACAAAATATAGCTAGACCTTAACGGTAAAGCTAAAGGCAATATATTCTCAGATAAAGAATCGTTCGGTGTGAATTCGAGTAGAGATCTACAAGAACTCTCTTTCAGCTTGAAAGTGGTGCGCTTTTGTACATAATTATCTGGCCTCGTTCTTTGTTCTGCGAATGCTATTGATAATTGTGTATTCAGTCTTTCATTGACTGATATACGCACACCTTCATGTATTCTGATTATCAATTTATTTATAACATAATATTGCGCAATTTCAATTAAAGCTTTTCTGTTAATTAAAAGTGGTTTTGAGATTGTTTCAATATATAATATATATTTTAAGAAGCAATCACTATTAATTATTACTTAGTTTGAGCGGTTTCCCAATGTTTTAAATCAGGATTATTATCGCGCTATACTTCGTCGTCTTTATATGCTAATTATTTACACTTTATTTCTATTCAGGATAATGAACAATATTTGAACTTGAACCAATTTAAGATAATTCACTCCCGGTTATATTCTTACTGTCTTTTATAATGTCTTATCTTTACAATCTTCCGGAATTTAATGTAAACAAAAATGTACGTGCGATTTGTTACAAATCGATTTACGTGTCACTTTTACACTTTAACAGTTTTCACTTGAAATGGTACAGCAGTACCCGGAGAAAATCAATG
>JAHWXV010809620.1:0-10285 GCA_024586415.1 Phrixothrix hirtus
TATATATATATATATATATATATATATATATATATATATATATATAGGTATATAGGTAATTTTTTACTGACCGCTTAATACATAAGAAGTTAATAAATTCCACTAAGTGGTAGTTTTAATTATTATTATTATTGTGTTAGAGACATTCTGCGATACGTAGCGATTAATTTATTAGCAACTAGAATGTGCTGATTGAGTTAGCCATCAGTAGTCTAAATAAAATTCGCCCTGCGTATGAATTGAACTTTAGTACACAAAATAGTGGAATATGGCTTGCTTAGAAATGTCACGCTGTAGCAACTAGCTGAAAAGGTTGTGTTAAAAATCATCATCACTATCAATACTCTAAAGAATTGCTTGTCCTAAAAGGATGGCGAAAATGACGTAAGGGGTTATACGTGCTTTCAAAAATAGCCGATAACAACTCTGATAAGCAAGAAAATAATTTCAATGTAAGCTGCGACTAAACGTTTAGGTACTGAATCTAATTGTATCTAATATTTATTGGGTCATTAACATTTGGATGTGCATCTTCTTACAAGCGTCCATTAGTAATCCGCCTATAAATAGGTAAATATTTTTTAGCACTATAACAAACAATATTTAATATAATATTACACTTAGGAAAGAGTACGTAATGTTATATTGCGCGAAAAACACTCTTGGGGAATTCTCTGTGTCTTTATACAGTTTAAGATATACTTAAATGTTATTTCTTATAGTGTCTAGAAGAGCGCATATTAGGACAGCTAAATGTAAAATTCCTACTTATAAATTAATTTATAGCAGTTTTGTATGTATATATCGCATACCAAGTCATAAGGGTCTACTCAATTATATGTATATAAAACCATCCGCATTAATCTATTAAATGGTTCTAGTTTACTAACGAGCACCTTCATGCCACTATATTCACCTCTATGATAATATCTAATGAGATTGATTTGAAAGAGCACATAGAAGCACTACCTTGTACATCAACGGTGATGAAGTAATGGTCATACAAGAATCAAAAGTATTGGAATCTGAGGATCCAGATCAACTATATGAATCACAAAGATAAAGTTAGCCTACGAATCTACGAGTCACAAATAAATATAGAGCAACTTCTGGAACCACTTCAACTTATGCCACGTTTTCGATTGATATTTCCGTAAGAAAATAGAATACAATACACTCAAAACAGAGTTTTGATCTCACATAATTCAAGTCATTAAAGATAGTGACGATATGGATGAAAACAAAACAAGTATACAGAAGAACAGTAGGAATATTCAACCTGTACGATGTATTGGAAAAGTGAAAATATTTGAAATTTAAACCTAGATACAGTAAATGACAGATAAAACAAGGCGGTGTTTCACCATTAAATCTATGTGCCTTTCAAATAAATCAAGAGGATACCTACAGAAAGTGCAAAAACAGGGTTTAGGATTCCTTGAAATAACTTACCTATGCATGACATAGGATGAACTTTACAAGGAATAATAGCAGCAAATTTTCCATCTGAAAAATTTAGTGTTGTGCCTGCTTGAATTTACAAATTCAAATCGGCGCGTAGAATAGTGTTACAGAAAGTTACAAAATTTGTTGCCAGAAGATCATTCGAAACTGACAATGATAGAACAGATAGAGTTAATGACTTTATCAGTGAAGTAAAGAAATTCTTGGGTATTCACGCTATTGATGATATTTTTAATTCAGATCGAAATGGACTTAATTAGGAAAGCATCCAGGAAGGACACGAACAATCGGTGGTGTGAAGAGAGTTGAAACTATTGTACAATAGTTATTTGCAACCACGCATAGACATACAATTCAACCAACAATATGAGCATCAGGTAAAATATTTCCTGAACTATTTATTGCTTTAAAAGATGCAAGGGGAACATTCGGTCACAGAGTTCGGAGTAAGCTTCCAAGGTGTGACAATGTGTATGTAATTGCATCAAAACCTGGAAAGCTAGTTTTTTAAAATCTGGTTACAAAGAGTTCACTTACCTAACGTCCAAAACACATCAGTGTTATTATTATGATTAGATTAAATGGGTACACAATGCCCTGCTTTACTAACCTCTGCTATCTCATTAACGAAAATAATCCACCTGAATACTATTCTTCCATGTATAACAAGTGAAACCCAACATTTAGATGGCATTGTATTTAGAATTCTGAAACATTTTGTGCAACACATCTCTAATGCCATCCTGCCATTAGATTTCAATATTAATTTACACCGACGAAATATCTTAGGACAGGGCATGAATTTAGCTTACCTTATAATGCTGGTGTATTGTTCTTTTTAAAAATCTGTAAACTGTATACACTGCCATATTCAAATTGGTGGAATTTGCGTAAACGCAGAGCGATGATTTCCTTTGGGGGTGCTGAAGGTCGACTGAATCTAAGAAGATAACAAACATGTACAAATTCTCTGGATTCTGTTTCAACTCTGCTGAACATGCTTTGGCTAGGAAAAACAAGAATGATCTGAATCAATAAACAGATATTACCATAGCTTTTAGGCTTATTCACCCACTATCGCCGTTTTGTGAGTGAATTTGGAAATACTGTAAAACCTCTTAAAAAACTCCCCCAAGACCGCTGAATAGGTATTTTGTTTATAGTTAACTTTATTGACTTTATGCTACACTCATTACTTAAATCAACGGGTTTTCGCTAACTCGCTCAATTCTCAAGTTACATTTATTACAGTTTTTCCCTTGTGCATGAAGCTAATGCAGCTTCCGTTTGCTGGAAAAGTTTCTTAGCATATACTAGTAAATTATCACTCTACCGTAATCCAGTAGCGGTATAAAGACCGTCTTCCTATGCAGGCCTTGAAATAGCCTACTCCTGCCTGCCGAAATTAAGAAATGCGTCCGCTTTTTGCTCAAAGCTACTACTTTAAGGTAGGTGAATTTGTATTTTAGTATACGTGAAAATTTTTTGATGTAACTTGCTGTATTTAATCACTCCTTTTAATATAAGGCTAAATCGTGAGATGAATTGGTCTACTTTAGAACTATCACTGCGAAGTCGAAAATTATTTCTGAAAAAATCGTAGAAATGCGGATGCTCTTTATCGACAATACCTTGTTCTCAAGATTGTAATCACTAATCTTCGACGGAATCAAATATTGAAGCACATCTCAAACGTATCACGGTTAATAACGACGTTCAGTAATCCAAAAAGACAAGAAAAGCCAAGAAACCGATTAAGATCTAAAATCACTTTTGTAAAGGAATAGCAATGATCTAATACTTACCTACAAAGAGGCTGCATTTAATACCATCGCTAAAGCATATCCAAATCAATAGCCTTCCTTGCAGAGCCAGGATGGCCTGCTGAAAAAGCATTGTGGAAGGAAGGAGAAATTTAAGAACGAATTTACTTGATGATTCCAAAGTATAGAATGGCAGAGATTCGCCGACAACTACATGATGACCCATTAGGATAGCTAATGGGTGTAAATAATGCGCTGGAAGGATTCACAAATGATTCTAGTGTGTGAATAGTAAGGACGCGTTAAAGAATTGCCGGCAACGTAAAACATGTATTTAATGGTATGGTGCACCTGTGAGAGAGAGGGAGACATAGAGAGAGAGAGAAAGTATCGATGGGACACTGCAACACGGGAAGACCATCCAAAAGAGAAATTATTCGTATAAGAAGTCAGTTTTCAGAAACAAAAGTTACGAATGAATTTATCTTGTTGGTGATGGACCAAAAATGACCCACTGCTACATTTAATTCATTTAATCTGTGTTGTTACTTAAATTACCCACTATTTTAAACAACCAATTTTGCTTATGCTTCTTTTCTTTTAATCATCTACAGTTAACTTCTTTACTTTGAAGATGTATGCATAATATATTAATGTTAGCCTAGCACCGCAGTAGATAGAGAAAGCCAGTTCTGGGACCCCATTCTTGCTCCGTTATTTGCGCTCTAATTGCTTTTTTAATGCGCTTCCGCATTCCAATGAATATACAGTATGCGTTAAAGTTTATATACACGGTGCAGCAAAAATAATATACATGGTGCGTCAAAATTTATATACAAAGAGCTGAAAAATAAATGTCGGATTGAATCAAAATGGCGGATTTAACGCGGCGGCCATTTTGGCATTCTAGAGGAAATCTTGGGACTTTTATTGCGGGATCTAGGAACTTTTGCGGCCATCTTGGAAATCTGGAAACTTTTTCGCGGTAGCTAGAGAATTTTTGCAGGATTTTGGTGGGAATACTTGAATTTAGGGAAATCTAGTTATTTTCGGGCGCCATATCGAAATTGTGATGATGGGTAACAAATTTGTTTCCGAAACTTTGGGGACATGGATATTAACATGTGGTCGCTCTGTATATTGATGTTTATAGCAGAACACCCCGTATATTGTATTTTTTGCTTGTTCATTGTCAATTTTCTAGAATTTCCGTGTAGTAAACAAGTATGGCCTAAGGCTACATGCATACCGACAACCTTGAAAATTAGATTTTTGTAACAATATTCTCGAACAATGGGAAAACCGATTATTCCGTCTTTCACGTACAAAACGCCTTTCAAGATTGCTTAAAACTCTGGTCACTTCCAGTCTACATCTGAAAGAGAGTGCACGTAATATTTTATACGTAGGATATTTGTTTTTTGAAAATTATTTGTAAGTATACATTGATACATATCCTAATTTATAGTTATGTAGTACATTTTAATAATTGTACATTTAAATATGAATAATGTAATATAGAAAATATAATTAAATATGTATTTTTGATTCTAGAAGCAAAATACTTGGAGTATCGTATAAAATGGCTTCAGGATCAAAAGAAGTAAATAAAAATCAGGTGAGTTAACTATCATTATTTTACATATAAATTGAGTAGTAAATGATAAACTCTGCATATGCTAATATTTTGTTCTAAATTTTCAGAAATGGTGCAAGCTTAAGCGATCCCTTTCGCGTTATTATAAAGTTACAGACGAAGACCTGCGGAATTTTGAACAGAATGTTGTGCCTTCATATGATGTTACCTGGAATTATTCACTTAATACCATTGAAGACTCACATGACGTCAGCCCTCCAGAATGGAAAGATTATGCACAGTAAAGTAAAATCGCTATGACGCGCGAAAAAAATTATTTGCTCGAAGGAACGTTATTGCCATTAAATCGTAGCGGATCCAAGTATCTGTACATGGGAATTGACTCATTTTCAAACTTTAGACCGAGTATACGTATTTTAAAGCAGTACGTCGATAAAGGCATTCCGTTTTAAACAGAAACCTTTAAAACATTCATCACCCACGAAATACACATTCTATTTACGCAAAAAGTCGAAGATAGGAATATTATATTTACATGCATCAAATTCTTGGCCGTGGTTGTTTTAAATTTGTACCTAAAGCTCATGAGCAAGGTAATTTTGAATTATGGATTAGTTTCAGTGCACAACAGGATTTATTAAAAATGGATGATTTGTTACTGGACAAGTTGAGCATGATGGAAAGTCATAAGTGCAATTTCGAAAAATTTAGAAATAGGATCGTTGATGTGGCAATTATACTGGAAATGCGATCGGTATCATTTCGATACTGTTAGGTGAGGAGTTCAAGATGCGGTGCTGATCGAATTAGTGTATAAATTCAAAAACTTTGCTAGTTATGAAATTTTTAGTGAATTAGACAACGACGATAGATATTTGCATAGGTAAAACTGTATATAAGTACATATTAATTTGTAAATAAAGCATGTTACTAAAACGTTTTAATTACTTTTCAATATGATTTCAATCTATATAGGTACCATTTGCTAATCATTTCGTCAGATGTAGTTAATTCCGAAGTATATGTTAGCTCTTGCGGAATCATGAAAATAGTAATTAATGTGCAAGGAATTAAAACATTCAAAACCTAATTTATACCTAAGGAGCTAGCTGTTTATAATGGTGAATTAATATCTCATTACATCTTCAAGCCATCTTATGCAATATCCAAGTTGAAACCTGAATTCGGAATATAGCGAAATGGTTACAGCATTATCACCGTTGCATTGATTGATCCTAAGGATTTACACCAGCATTCGCCTTCCCAGACATCCTTCAGCGCTTAGTCAGAGATGGAGGTATTATTTACATCAAAGAACGTGAGAAAGCGAACTATCTGCGGCAAATCATTCCTCAACTAATTATTAAACTTGGTGAGCAACCGGTATTAACTGCAGCTGAACCAGCGTGCATGTATCATTCGAAATCACCTTCTATTTGTGCTTTAGTGCATGTTTGCTATTTGTGTGATAAATATGCAATTGATAAAAATGGCTAATAAAATTTTTGAATTGTAGTTTGTTAATCTTCTCTTAATTTTTAATGTAAATATGAGCAATAAATAAAAAAGAAGCGCATAACGCATTGTTACGTCAAAGTAGTAACAATGCCTAAAAAACAGAATAAATCAAAAGTTGGTAGAGGAGTTTTAAATTCTCTCATCAACAAGTTACCTATCCAAATGCATCTCCCCGGATATAATTATTATGGTCCGGGGACAAAGTTGGAGAAGCGTCTCGCACGTCATGATCCCAGTAAGAATCAGCTAGATGATGCCTTCAAGGTTCACGATATTGCATATAGAGATAGCAATAATTTACACAATCAACATCAGGCTGATAAAATATTGCACGAAAAGGCTTGGGGAGAGTTAAATCAAAGGACGCTTCACTAGGACAAAGCTGTAGCAATGAAGATAAAGCGCAAATTAGGTATAGGGTTAATTCTGATATTCTGAAGAACATAAAGGTGGGTTTGAAGAGTGGCGGAATTACTAGAAACAAAGATGTGTTTGCAATAGGAAAGAAAGTATCTGGTATTTATCTCAAACCATACAAGAGCGGAAGTGTTCTGTACCTGCGACATTATATGTATTCAAAAAACTAGTACATCACCTCATAGACCTCTAACTGATGTTGCACTGCGGAAATATGCAAAAGATGTGCCGAATTTTCGAGGTGTGTTTATGTGCGATGGTTTATCTAAAAAAGCAAGAGTTAATGAGGCCGGTATTATAAACTTGGATAAAACAGAAAATGAAGGGACGCATTGGGTTTGTTATATTAAAGCAGATCGGACAGTTTTTTATTTTGATAGTTTCGGAAATATAAGACCGCCTAGGGAAGTTGTTGACTATTTGCGCAACTGTGACATTTACTACAACTATAAAAAGAAACAAGAATTATACACAGTCACCTGCGGCCACTTGTGTCTCATGTTTTTGTATAACAAGCTGGAATCTTAGCAAAATTCTTAGTTATCATGTCGAATACATTCAGTTTAGAAGGTTCGGCGAACACCGCCAGTTATGATTTCTATCCGCCAATTGAATTAGATTCAAGATACAAATATGTTTTAGCCTTGATTGGATTCTTCGGTTCAAATTCCATACGCAACATTAATCACGGAAATGATACGCTTCATTTTTATGAAACTACCGCGATTAATCCGAAAGAGCTTTAAAAAATTTCAATTCCACATGGTGCATACGAAATTGACGAAATATACGATTACTTGCAAAAATCATTTCTTAAATGTGTCTGATTCCTTAGGTGTAACTAAAAGTGCTGCTCCATCGTTGTTTAATGCTAGAAACATATTTCAATTGACAGCCAACAATAGTACTCTTAAGTGTGTAATAAATAGCAAATACGTGACCGATTTTACGCAGTCTGGAAGTATTGGTCGTATGTTGGGTTTCAGTGCTAAACTGCTCGATTCAAATCCGGAACACACTTTTGATTTGGATGTACAAATTCTAAAACATAGTAACATCCATTTAGATTGCAATATAATATCAGGCTCGTGTAGAAACGGTGAAAGAGTGAAGACGCTTAGCTAGATAGACATTTCAGTGCCACCTGGTTTTAGATTGAATAAGTTCCCGCTAACCCTACATTTTTGGAAGTGAACACAAGTCTTACAAGTAATATCACAGTAAATTTAGTAGATCAGCGTGGTGAACATATAGATTTCGGTAACGAAAACTTTTCCGTTAGTTTGGAATTGAAAAAGGAAAATGGGTTTAAAATTTAGGAATAATAATAACGTCAACGAAAGCAACTTGTTCAATTTTTTAAAATCCATTGGTATAAAAATTAAAAAACGTGCATCACCAGCAATATAACACGGCATTGAAACTTAATATGTTTGATAGTTTAACTGTTAATGAATCCATCACCAAATATGAAACCCATACTTATTTACCGTTCGGCTCTAGAACATTCAGACTGTCTGATGAAATACTAATTCAAATTCAAAGTCAAGATCTAATAACTGACGCGTCCAATAGCTACATTTGCATAGAGGGGTCTATTAGATGTGATGCTCCGGCTGAAAATCAAGCTGCCCATGAATTCAATTTAACTAACCATTTTCCGTGTTTCTCATTTGAAGAAGTTAGATATGAACTTGGTAATCAAAAAGTAGATGTATGTAGACTACCTGGAATAACAGCTGCAATAGGGGATACACATCATATTCAGATCGAGAAAATAATAATTTGGCGTTAGCTGCTTGGGCAATTAAAACCGAAAACGATAATATCCTAAAAATTCAAACTCAACATGTTGTAGATGACTTGCAGAAAAGGTTCATCGCGTGCATACCGTTAAGACATGTTTTCAGTTTCGCAGAGATGTTTAAAAAAACAACCATCAAGATGAGTCAGGAGCTAATTCTAATCAGATCTCAAACACATCATGATTGCTACAAGAGCGAATTAAGTTGCACAATTACTTTAACAAATGTATGCTGGAAAGTGACGCACATAACTTTCAGCGATCAAGCTAGACTTAATCTATATAAGAAGCTAAATACAAATTCAATCATTTCCCTACCATTCAGACAATGGGAACTGTATGAATTACCAGCAATGAAACAAATTAGATCCGACATTTGGCCCATTAAAGCGTCGATTGGACTACTAAAACAGCGCTGGCTCCTGATGCGTTTCTAGAAAAATCAGCCTGCAAATAAAACCGAAGACGCGCCTGAATTTGAAAATCTAGACGTGTCAAATCGCATACTTCACTAGAATTCAGAACAGTATCCATATGAGGTAATGAAATTAAACTTTACCGGTAACGACTACTATCAAGCATATATCAATTATGTAAATTTTCAACATGACTATTTTGATCGCGTAAAGATCGATCCTACTCTTAGTTACTCAAAGTTTAAACAATATCCAATTTTATGCTGGATTTTTCTAAACAGAGCGAATATTTGAAAAATTCACCAATAGATATCAAATTGGAAATGGAATCGAATCGAAGTTTTGAAGCAGGCGAAATGGCATTTTGTCTCATCATTCACGATAGCGTTATACTATAACCAATGAAGTGAAATCGTCACAGCAAACAATATTGTTAATTTTAAATTTATGTATATTTAGGAATAATAGTAATCGTTATTTTCGTTATCATGATTGTACTATTTTAATGAATGTAATAAAGTTATGAAATCATTTCCTATATTTCTTTCAAACACAGTAGAGGTTGAGTTTGCTATTCACAATTTCTCATAGCAAATTAAAATGAACGGTATTAAGCAAAAATATACTTTACCAATTAAAAATTATGACATGGAAGAAGATACACATAAGAAGAAAATCAAAAAACATGGACACTTGTTAAGTAATACAATTTACGTATTAATTCTAGTACCATCAAATACGGGGAAGACCAACCTAATAATTACCTTGCTACTTTGTGAAAATGGTCTAAACTTTGAAAATGTATATGTATTTTCGAAATCCTTATATAAACCAAAGTATCAGTTTCTAGAGCACGTATTGAAACCGATTAAGGGGGTAGGCTACTTCCCCTTCAGCGAAAACGAAACGATAATGCCGCCATGGGAAACAAAACGAAACTCAATTTTTATCTTTGATGATCTTGCATGCACTAAGCAGTATAACATTAAAGCATACTTTAGCATGGGTCGTCATAGAGATGTGGATTGTTTCTATATTACGCAAACGTATGCCGCTGCCCCAAAGCACTTGGTTAGAGATAACACCAATGTATTAGCATTGTTCAAACAAGATGATCTAAATCTAAAACATATATACGAGGACCATGTGGGAACTGATATGAAAATTCAATCATTTCGCGATATATGTGCAGAATGTTGGCAAGACAAGTATGGTTTTCTTTCAATTCACAAAGATTTTGATTTGCGTGATGAGCGATACAGAAAAGGTTTTAACGAATATATATATATATATATATATATATATA
>JAHWXV010809690.1:0-17043 GCA_024586415.1 Phrixothrix hirtus
CGTTTAAATCTTTTATGACAAAAAGTTTTACGATTAATATTCTTAATAATGTCAAAAGTATACCAGATAGGGAATTTATGTTTGTTATTTTTATTTTTATACCAAATTTAACAAGATACTTGGCCTTAAAATCGTGGCCTTAACTGAAATAAGTACTTCAATTAACTAATATTTGATGACTTGTCTACAGAAGATTATCGCAACTGTATATTTTTTAACTTGACCCAAATACGTGCTCCAGCGGAGTTTATCTAACAAAAGGGATGGATGTCGAATCCCAAAGAGAAGCTTCGAGAATTACGTGATGTTAGGGACAAACTAGCAGAAATTAACTGTGAAGAACTTCGTGACTACCCAAAACCAGGACACAGTGTCACCCTTGGTTCAATGTGATTTCGTACCTTGCGCGTACTATGCAGTTCGCTCCTAGACCTTTCATCAGCAAATTGAACGTGGACTAACGATGATCGACCCAGTTATAATCCGCATATGACATTAATATGCGCAATTTGCCTACAATTCGGTCATTCACCAAAAATTAAATTGAGTAGCTCATTCTTTTTAATACTTAGAGTGAATCTTGACACTGTTCCGTTACCTTTTAAGTTCGCGTGCACTCAACGTCACGCCCAATAAAATCGTTGTTTATATTCGTAAACTCAAGCCTCGACTGACTGTTGGAAACACTTCTCCTGGAATGCGGGGGAAGATGGGAAAGGTTATTATCTATTTTAAGAAAATTAATCGCGTCTCGAACGGTTGCTGTCTGCCTATGCCACTGCTGATGCACAGGTTTCAAGAAATAATCTTTTTGCATAGCGTTATCTTAGAATTCCCATTACTGTTAAGTTTGTCATAGAAAAGAAATTTGAAATGTTATATTCAACTGAATTAATTATAATTTTAAAAATTTGCGCTTGCTGTTTTCCTCAGAGATGTTGATGGACTTTTACCAATTATTTTCAGCTATGAGCATATATCTATATACCGGGTGTTTTTACATAATCTGTAACTGTTTGTCAAAATATAAGACGCACTTACGAACTATGTAATCAAATTCTTACATCTACAATTAGAATAAAATTTCTACAGAAACAGTTATACAAGAAAATGTAATGGTCCGTTAGGGTAGATCCGTTAAAGCTTTGTTTACCAAATATAAACAGCAGTTGAATGACTGTGTACTAAAGAATTTAAACTGCAGATAGAAGAGGTTTAGTTTAGATTATAGTAATTTTACGATGAATAGTTTTGGTAAAGTTAGTGTGTGCTTCGTTTTAAAAAAAAATTGGTTTTAAAACTTCAAAACATTCACTTTAGTTGTAACTTTGATTTTGATGTTATCTTTGTATTGATAATAATATATCTTACTTCTGGTTATTTCCCGTCAATACAGATAGGATTTAGGATTGCTTCCAAGCCAAGTGCTGAACTCGGTAGGAATCTTCAAACTTTGACTCCCTTAATTGTTGCGTGTTTCACACAAATCTCATTTAAAACTTGAATTTTCCTATTTTCTTTAACTTTACCCTTTCTTAACTGTATTTTTGATGTGGGCTATTGATTTCGCTTACTTGAGTAGCGCATTGATAAGGAAAGTATTTAGTGAAATTCGCATATTTACGACAAAGGATGTTTCTCTCAAAGCCGTCACAATTGGTTAATGCATTACCGTGCCCGACGTAATTAGATAAGATTTTCTTGTGTTGATCTGTTTTATATATTCTTTGTCATTCCATTTCCGCTGTTGGGTTGACCAATCAAAGGTCTCAAATTTCAAACTGTTGGTTACGTGTTCGTGTTGAAAAGCCATTAGGATATCCGTTACATGTCGGCGTCCTATTTCGCAATCATCCCTGGATTTTACTAATTGGGTAATTTAGGTATCTGCTACTGTAATTTTGGAGTTTTCTTTGAGCTCTTTATATTTTACTACGACCGAAGATGTTTCTTGTAGACATTTTTATTTCATATAATTAATTTTGCATCTCTTCGACTTTTAGTTTATTTTTACACTATGGATTTTAATATTCAAACTTGCGCATTTATAACAGTGGACAATTTTACATTTTGTTAAATGTTTATTTTATAGTCTGAGTAACTTTGTTTTAAACTTAGAAATACATTTAAATTATTTCTATTTACAATAATTTTAGAAATTTGAAATAGGTGTTAAGTTATTTCAATTTTCTAATGTTAGAACAGAGTAATTTTTTTGTTATTAATTACAAGGGCGTAATACCGCATTTAAACATAATTTGCAAAGGAAAACAAAAAATGTTGTTGATTAATATTGAGTACCTCGTCCATTCTTACGAATAACCTCAAAAATTCTGTTAGGTATTGAGTTTATTAGACTTTGCATCTGTTAAACGATACATTACCCCATGCTTCACGGATAGCAGTTTTAAGCCCATTTACGTTTATGTATCGTTTTCCGCTTCTATAGACTTGACGATTAAGGAGTTGCCACAGATCTTCTATGGGACTTAGGTCAGGTATTCTTGCAATTCATGTCAATACGGGTATATCTTTTGTACAGCAACTGTTTTAGAATTCGCCGCGAAGTACGAATAGCGGCATTGTCTTGCTGAAAAACGCATTCTTCTAGCATAATATCTTCAATAATTAGTACTAAAGGATTTTCTAAAATATTAGCATGCTTTTCTGCATTTATGCAACAGTTTATCCAGGCAATTTTCCATTTTTGGTAGGAAGAAAATGCTGCCCTATCATGCAACCTCCCATCAAAATTACGACTTTTTTTGACTTCTTTCGTCTTATGAGGAAAATGCTAACAGAAGGAAAATTCACCAGGCCCGTCTAAATTAAACTTCTCTTCGTCGATAAATATTGTTTCTTCCCATTCCCGTTTCCAACTTGTATTGCCTAGCAATCTAAGTACGAGATTCTGTGTGTTGGCGTGGTAATGGTGGTTTTTTCTAATCTTCTTGTGTAACTTAAATTTTCATCAGATTGTAGCACCTGTTGCACTCGTCTTACTTGTACTCGCAACCGAAATTTATCTTTACTTCCCCAGCTGCAGTTGAAGATCCCCTAATTTTACAAAAACTGATGCGTCTGTCACGATTGGACAGCTTCTTATTTTGATCTAACGTTCTTTTTTCCGTAGTTTTCTGCAATGCTAAAATAATTTTCTAGAACATGGTGTGCTTAGCTATAGTCCTAATTGCCTCATTTTTTCCCTCAATAATTTGATCCGAACAATTCCGTCTTTAATTAATTTGTTACTACGATCCATATTATTATTGCTATTACACTAAATATTTAATATTACCTGAAAATGTAGCTAACAACTACAATATTCTAAAATTTTAACACCTTTGGCTCTAATGGAATTCCACAATTTAACTGTACAATTTTATCCGCTTGGTCAGAACAAAGTTCATTTAGAAATTAATATCAACTTAACTCGGAGTTTTTTTGTTGTAAATGCAACATCGACTTTACGTGTCTACTTAACCATTAAGGTTTAGTTACGTACAGTTATCAGCAGATATGAAAAATGAAATCCTCCATTATAAATGGGGCAGTAATGGAATTTAGTCGACTATAAGTAGAGATATCTACCATTAAAAACTAGAATGTAATATTTAAGAGAAAAATTAAATAAATGGAAATCTGAAAAAATTATTAACTAAGAGGTGTCATCACTGATGTATAAAAGTTAGTAGAAACATTATCATTATCAAATTCCAGGTAAGCTGATATTTTTTAACTCTAAAAGATCATGCAATTGCCAGATAAACTAAAAACCTTTTCCGCTTTTCCATACCAAAGCATTAGTCTTCAATCTTTCAGATTCTATAAATATTTACTCACAATTAACATAAATTCTCATCGAAATATCTGACGAAAACTTACGGGCCTACACCGACAACTTCAGTAGGTATTAATTCCTCATCAACAGTTCTTGCAAGCTTTTGTCTACCTTCTTCGAGAAGCTTTGCAACAAGGCCCCAAGTCCCCATTGAGAAATTTTACAAATTTCTATGCCATTCTTTGAGAAGTTCTACAGCCACAAGGTCCTCATTTACTCGCTAACAGAGCTCGCAAACACCTCTGAGCTGTTTTCGACAATAATTCAATTACGAATATCTAGAGTCTCCCAAAACAAACCACGTACCACAATAGGTAAATTTTGACTTACGGCTTTGTATATCCCGAACAATAGCCGTTCCAATAACAACAAATAAATATAACAATGTCACGCGAATCATGCTGCATGATATGAAATGTTAGTTTGTTAGAGATTGGATGTACATAGAATGAAACCGTAGATATAAGTAGCACGTGGATTTATCATGTAAATAGAATTGTATATATACACAGAACGTTATCGTATATTTGTGAAATAAATGCCTTAAATCACGATTCGGATTTAATTGAATGGATAGGCAATAGCAAACTATTAAAGAGAGTCTGCGCTTACGTTTATAATGGATATACATGTACGCTAGAAAATAAAGGACCCAACTAATGTATTTCAAGATTCAACATAGCTTATGATTCGAATACACGGCAACATATTCTTCAACTGAGCGAAACCACCGATACTGCCGATTTATAACCTTTCTGAGTTACATAAAGAAAAAGTTCCTTTGAGGTCTATCCTGAATACTATTGGTTCTCCTAGTGTAGCTAAATATTGAACTGGTTAATTAAAGACATGTTGATAAAACGGAACATAATGTATTAATTCTAAAAATTTTGTTGAATTAACGGAAAGCTTTGAACTAGATGAAAATGACATGTTAGTTAGTTTTGATTTTATCTTTCTTTTTACTAGGTTCCCATTAAAAGATAGTTTGGAATAAATTAACAATATTTTTCCGAAGGATGTAATTAATTTATTTATTCCTTATTTATAAAATTAACATTTTTAATGGAATTATAAATTTTATGAACAGTTTGATGGTATTACGGTGGGAAGTTCTTTAATTCCAATAATTGGTAATATTTACATGGCAAAATTTGAACTTTCGCACTTAAAAATACCTGCTTTGAAGCCATTAAAGTGGTTCCGTTATGACACTTTTATTATTCGAAGGTATGAAAGGAATTCTCTTCTTGAATTTGTAAACATATTAAATAGTATCATTCAAATATACTCTAACGAAATTAGAAACAATATAAACTCAATGGAACATTCAGGAACAATCCAGAAGGTTCCTTATAATTAAGATAGATGATGTAATCACAAATGGCGCATTACTGTAACTGATATATGTCAATTAAATTCAAAGTCAGCAATGAGTCATGGCATTACAACCTACTACATCATTATTATAACTATTTTGGTTCTTTATTAATCTAGAGTTTTCCCTTAATGTTCTGGACTTTTTTATTTCTATATAACTAGCAGATTAAATTCCCTTAGTTTTAGTTTTAATTAGAATCTTGTCCTGTTAATTAATGATATACATAAATAGAAATACAAATGTTTGTTGTTAGTGTACTGTGAAATAAATATTTAAATAAATAAGTAAATAAATATTTTTAATATTAGAGAATATAAATAAAGATTTTTAAACAAGTAACTAGTTTCGTTACAATTCAATTTACTATCTAGTTAGAAACTAATGGAAGTTTACCTTTATTAAATATTATCTAGTTTCTAAGTATTCTAATCTTAGATTATGCTTTAGTGTAAATTGTAAGCGAGCTCAGCTTTTAAATCATCATTCAAGTTAGAAATTTGGCGTTACTAGAACTTTGGTTGATAGAGTATGAAGAATTTGCGATTCCTCTAAACTGAATATTGAATTGAAAAAATTAAGAAAATATTTACAAAAAAATGAATTAAATTTAAACTGTTATTTTTCAAAGCAAGAGTTCTAATAATACTGTAGTTTTAACTACAATTACTGCTTTATTTGCATTATATAAAGTTGGTCATTGAGAAAATTGGTTGTATTAGGTTGTTGCAAATGAAATGACCGTTTATAAATAATAAAGCTGAAACTTATTTTCCAAACGTAAAATTTACATAACTAATCAAAATAGTCTCATATGCCAATGTGGTCCAAGCGCATAAGTGCCCTTTTTAAAAAAAATCTGTAGTGCTTGAATCGATAAATTCTTTAACTGCACTTTTCACACTTCTCTCTTCCTTGATATGTTTTCCCACCAAAAATACATTGAGATGCTTGAAAAGATGATAATCGGTTCGTGAGACGTCCAAAGAATAGGGAAGGTTTTTTAACAGTTTGTTTTGCAATGTGTTGTCTAGCGGTATCGTGTAACAGGAACATGCCGTATCTGTGGTCCAATACTGACTGTTAAGCACACTATCTTGATACCTAATGGCAATTTCCTGACAGTACTTATCAGAATATATAGCCTCACCTTGTTCAGTAAAATAGTAATGAACGCTACTTTTACTAGACAACCATACAGACACTATAATTTTCGGTTTTGGAAGTGTTTCGGGACCTTATTCGCATCTAATCACTATGCACAACGCTGGTTGTTGTCGCACAAAGTTCGTTCTTCACCACGTCATAATTCTGTGAAAAATTCCGTTTACATTCTGTCGTAATAGCAAAGAAGTGCAGATCTCCAAACGTCTCAACATGTCTCCCTCTGTGATTTCATGGGGAACCTATTTCTCCAATGTTTTGACTTTTTCTTTCGAGCAACGGTTGAATAAACAACTTCGTATCTTTTGGCAATCTCTCAGAATAGTAACTTCGTACCTGCTTCAGCCAACTTTTTCAAAACAGCGTCAGTGACAGAAGGCGTGTACCCACAAGGGAAATTGTAGAGGCGTGTGTCCCCAGCATGAACATTTTCAAACCAACGCCTCACTGTTCTTTCACTTACAGTAGCTTTACCAAACCCAGTACTAACTACGCGTTACTCTGACTGCAGTATGACCAAGTTTGAACTCGTACAAGTAAATTATAAGATATTTTTTAGTTTCCATCGCGGTGTTAATGCAAACTTGTATAACTAACAGTACAATATAGAAACAAGTTTATATGCACTAAATCAAGTGTGGACGATGTACTTCTCATATAGTGTACATACACCGCCCTCTACACGAGAGAAAAGTAATCTATGTTCATTTGCACTAACCTAACATTTGGAACTATTTTAAAACCTACTAAGAAGAATAAGCTGCTTTTAAGACCGGCAAAACATCCAATTGGGCCTTTGTTATCTTCTGGCATTTATAAATTAAGCTGTTTTTGTGGTACAGCTTCTGAGAGCCAGGCAAAACGCAAATTCAACACAAGAATGGAATAGTAGCAGCATTTTTACAGACTAAATCATTCCTTGAAATCTACTGTAGCTGACGGCATGTAGCTTACTGCATGACGTTGAATTTAATAAAGTGGAAATAATATCAAAATTTTCTAATTATTATGCTCGACTTCGACGTGAAACCTAACATTTCATTAGACTGGATGGAGCTACAAAATTAAAGCAATCGTGATACCTAGTAGTTGGCTGATCTTTTATTTCATTACTTATCTGTCAATTATAGCATTTACATTGATAAAGAGTACACATAGTTTCAAAACGTTTACTGTTTAATTTGATAAAAATCTATACAGTTTTAACACCAAAATCAATTTAATATGATTCATAGGCGCAAAAGTTGCCATAAATATACCTTTGGCGAAATATTATTAGGAACTTATTTAAAGGCAAATTCGTTACATTATTCGTGAAGTTTCTACACGCACATAATTAATAAGGATGAATAGCTTCGTCAACTAAAAGGTTTTTTGATATTACGTACATTTTGAAAACTTATTTTTTTAATTTTAAATGTGTATGATCACTAATAACTCACTAGTTTAACTTAGTTTATAGCTTATTATGTTAGTAGTCTACAATTATAAATACGTGCGATAGGCGTCATATCTGAAGTTTGATAGCTGTTTTTCTGATAAGTTTATTCGTATTCGTATTTCTTCTCTTTTTAGTTCTCCTCTCTTATGTTTACTCTTCCTTTGTCTTATGAAGAGATGACACGAATCGACCTAGTGTAGCAGTTATTGGCATAAAGAACCTATCTACTACATCGTTCGTCGATGGTGTCCGACTTTCGGCTCCGACTTAGATCGCTGTACATCTTTAGATTGCCGAAGGTGATCTCATTTTTGACTTTTTGACTTCCCAGTCTAAAGCTTATACTTTATCCATATTTTCTTTATCCTAATAAACTACTGATTAATATTCACGGTTAGCGCTGAGTACTGTTTTTTCCTTCATATGGAACTTCAGCGTGCCTGAATTGATTACAACTTTCCATTCATTTAGTTCTTTATAATTTTAAAGAAGTTGAAGTACGGATGTGATTACTGATTAATGAATTTAAATGATATTTACTGCGATATATTTTATATACGAAAAACGTATATTAGTTATTTCATTTCAAGAAGCAATATTTTGAAAACGTATTAGCCAGCTTACTAATGTGCCTTTGTTTAACTTAATCTTATTATTAGATTTATTTAAGATCGATTTTGTTAGGACAGATTGCAATACTTATAAACTTACCTATTTCAGTTTATTAAAGACGGTTATCGATTTATTTGTCGTTACTTCGGATTTTCGTGTATTTTTATTTATACTAAAAGCTTATTAGCATTAATTAATTCGTTTAAGATCATGTATATTAATTTCAAAAATCATAAATTTTTAAATTTTCAATTTTGCTTATATAACAACATTGAATTAAATATCCTGTCACTTAATAATTAATTTTTTGATTTATTTAGCTGCTGATATTAATGGATACTTTACATCTATAACTTATCCATCAAGTTGTTGATAACGATCATGATTACTTTTTTGAAATTTTGTTTACTATGTCAAACATTCTACACTGTTATCGGTTATAACATTTAAAGTGTCTTCACAATTTTAAGTAAAACTAAAATTTAGTCGCTTGATCTATCAACGCTCATTCGATACATATAACTTATTAAATAAATGTCTGTTATTTTTGAATTTCTGTATTTGCATTTCTGTTTACGGAAAATCTTAATTCCTATTTGTTCTTATTCTTGCAAGGAGTTATCGTAAAGTGTTGTATATGTTATAAAGTTAAACTCATCGACACGTTTGATATTATATAAATTCCTGTACGCTCGCCTTATTCAAATACAGGTTACATTGAAGGATGCACCTTACGAGCGCTTAAAATAGAGGCGTAGTGCACCACATTTTTATCGTTTAGTCTATTTATTCGACGCATTTCTGTCTTATATTGAGTATCAAGAGAACCACCACACTAACTCCTTCTAAGTTAGTACGGGTAATTTCTTTACGTTCAGTGCACCCCGTGTACGTAACAAGTTATAAAAGTTGCGGAGATACCTATAATAATTCTTACAAAGCGACTTTTACCCATTGAATCTAAAATGTGGTTGATACAAGAACTTCTAAAAAAGATTATGCTATGCGGAGGATTTGACATAACTAAATTCAAGACTATGTTATATCATATTAAAATCATAAACAATAATTGTCATAAATAGCTGTAACTATTGACAAAATGCGAACAATTACAATTAACGGGACCATGTATTGTTGTTTAATATATTTTACTCTCAAATTACTTATAAAACTAAATTAAGGTAAAGCAAACTGCATTAATATTACGTAAAATATAAAAGTCATATTTTATGCAGCTTTCCAATAAATTTAAACATGTATAACATAAAACGGAATTATCTGAGTGTTCATACATTATATTGATTAAATAAAATAAATCAAAATATCTACATATCGTGATGACACTGGAAAGTTGAATATTCAGAAGCTTCTAGATATTCTCTAAATTTTGTCACTTATCTGAAAACATTTTTAAACGTTTAGTATTTGGTTTCGATGTATCCCAGCTATACAAAGTTAGCTTATACAAATAAATCAATGTTTTGGGTCTGGTAAATTATTAATAATATATTTTTAAATGTATATCAATAAGCTTTAAAGCACTTTGTATGTAATATAATTCAAAAGGAAAATATAAAAATGGATTGACGTTGATTAATATTTTAGGGTGTCGCGCTGATTACATTCTCTTACCTCCCTTAAATTTATAAACACTTCATTTTTTAATCTAAAACCTTTAATTTATCTTCGAATTTTAAAAATCGTAGAACATTTTTCGGTGTTGTTCTATAGTATCATCAATAAGATAAAGCGATGGTAACGCTAAATTATTGATTGGGTGGATTTATGCGCAGGGAATTATCTGAATGCCTCGTGATTTATTATGCACCTGTGTTCGAACATTCGTCAAAGGGTCAGTCGGTAGGATCGTACAGAAATAATCTTTAAACTAAACGATAGACCCTAAAATCCGTAAAATCGACGAGGTTAGCGTGGATTACAGCAAAAATACTCAGGCAGTAATTAAAAGTTGATAATACACCTGCGAATATCGCATAAATCTACACATATCCTTATTAAGTTTATTGCACCGTACGTAATGAGAATGTAAACGGATGATCTATATTATTTTGAAAATAAACACCTACAAATAACTGAATCGTAGAGCTAAGTAAACATAAGGGTGCGTTTGTAACGTATACGTATTCGCGTGTATTCGGTATGATAGTTTTTACACCTCGAAAGTTCGAGTTGAATGATAAAATCGTTTTAAAGGGAAGGATTATAGCTCTAGCTTAATTATCAGATAACAATTTATTTCCAGATCTCTCGGTAATGTGTTTGATTAATTAGCAATTTGCGTTACAAGACTATATTTTCAGGTTTCGTTGTGCTTCTTTAATGGGGTTTTAAATTGAGGGAAAAACTTTTGTGTTCCTATTATTTCTTTAATAAAATGGATCTTTTACCCGTTTAAATTTAAGTATTTAGTGGAAAATGGCAACATTTGTTAAAATTAATATTCACTTGGTCGTGAATGAGCAATATCGTATACATTATAAATATGAATATTCCTACTGCATAATTTACAAGTAATGTGTAATTAACGTGTTAACGCCAACTTCATAGTACTTGCTCAAGTTAGTTGCTAATGCGGATTATAAGGAAAATCTGTAATAATCTGCTGAATTTATTTTTTTCTAACCCACTCGAATTGATTTTGCTGCGTTAACAATCCTAGTTTACTTTTTCTCTTATAAATAGAGAACGCCTGGATTGTTGCTTAATGTTAAGCTATATACAATTTTTCTTTAACTCCATTGAGTTTTTCTATGAGATATTCTACATTCTCTGCCAGTAATTTAGAAGAAATATAAAGATAAGAGTGGAAATTAGTAAAAATTAGTTGTTTAATAATTAAATTTGCTAAAAATCAGCAATTTGTTTAAATCTTCTTTTCAGCACACTGTTTTTATAATTACTAGATCAAACTTCAGTTAATCTGTTACTGACGTTTAATTGACATCTCTTGGTATTAACTGATTTGAATCAAAGTGTTTAATAAGTTGTAACATCTGCAACAAATGTGCTTTCATTTAAAATAATTTATAAATCTGCAAGGTTGGAGTGATAAATGATGAAGTGAGGTTGTAAGAAAACACCACGTGTAATTTAAAAATATTTAATCAGAACGACTCTGGTAAAATGCATTGATACAAATTGTTATCGTAAAAAAAATATAACAGAAAAGCCAGCTCGTTTATCTTTTTTGACTAATATAATTTATAATGCTATTTGTATGGTTTCTACTGTGCATACTTAATTTTGTAGCCAAAATAGAATTTAATTAAATCGCATATGTGAATCAACGAAAATTTTTGTTTAAACTGATTAAATTAATTGTTTGATTTGTTGTTTAATAAATATTAAGAAAATCAAACATATTATGATTTTGATATTAACTTTAAGTGACTTTTATTTATTATAATTTGAAGTTAATTTACTAAGGTGCACAATAATTTATATCTTAGTTTTACTTTTAATTAATTAGTAACAATTAAATAAACTCGTATAAAAACGTCATACGAGTGAAAAGTACCCATACATTACTATCGTCCTGATTATTCAGATGTTGAAGACCATATACCCTTGGATCTACTTGCAAGTATTCTAAAAATCACACAAGCTTTGTAACGTGGTTGGTCGAAACATTAGAACTTATAACGGGGATGCCTGACCAGTGTTACAAATGCCTCGGATCTAGCTCTTAAAGTCGAAGTGTAAGCCAGGACTGTTTGATGGATACTCGGAAATTATTTATCTAAAACTTGTATTATTTACGTACACGGTAAAATTTATTTACAAAGTTGCTTACCACTGTGAATCTGGAGCTCTCAAGCTCTAATTGTTAATAGTCGTTTGGTACCTTTAATTTTGTACGTACTGTATATACATTTGTGTCATGACTCTTGTTGTGATTAGCTCAATTAAAAAATTTAATTTTAACTCTAATTAATGTTTGCTGTTATTTCTTAACAAGTTATATTCACTTTACTATATCTTTTAGGGCTAGGTGTACACCTTTCAAAAAATACGTTATTTTATTTGGTGGTATTTGAATTGTATCTCAATTAATATGAAATGTTTGTAATTATTTTAGTTTGAACAATTGCGTGTTCATTTGTTTCAAACTGGTTTTGCTTTGCTATTTATTTATCCATTTATTTTGATACTATTTACACGTACTATGGTTATATTACATTTGTACTATAATCATTTATTAATTGCTATTATAATTATATACTCATAAATAAGGCTTTGTAACAGAAAAGTCATTTATTAAACATAATAAATCAATTTCTACAACGTTTGAATTTTATTTTTGGTATGAACCATTTTAAGTAAGTTGTCGACCGTTTCTCTTTCATTTACTTAAGGTAGATGGCGTGACAATGCACTATTTTAGTATTATTTACAATCGATTTATTTGATTTACCAGTTTACAATAACAAAATGGCAGTTACTTGTTTGTACGGTGTGACGATTGTTTTGGTTGTCATAAATATGCTGTTTTCGCGTGTGAAATTTAATTTAGGTAATTATCGTTTGGTGCCAAATTATTTATACTTGACTTAGTTCTATTTAAAGGAACTGAAGCGATGCAGATCATTGGATTACGTCATCCCGTGCGTGAAAGATCGGACCTAGGGGTGATCTTCCAATAACTATTCGGAAGGGACCCGAAATACTCTTTAACACCTCGGTGAGTGTCTATATAAATAATCTTTAACCAAACGGAATTGAATCTTTCTGGTTTATTAATTAAATTTAAAAATTAATAATGCAACGTTCGTGATCCTTACGTCGTATATCGTAAAGTATTTACAGAGCATTCCGTACCTTTTAAATTCTGGAATGATGCGGCCTGTATTATAATACGGTTAATATGCCTTAAATTTTAATTATGAAACATAATCGAAATATTACGGATTTATTAGTACAATAATCCTAAAGTTTACTTTACATAGGATTAAAACACCACTCGATTATGGGGTGAATTATACCCTATAATTCTTTGTTTAAATATTTAAATTTCTCAGATAAGGTGTTTTACTGGAAAAGGCTGTAAACACTCTCTTATTTCTCAGATGAGATGTTCTACCACTAAATGCGGTAAACGCTCTCTGAATTCTCAATTTTAGACGCGCTCTTTTATATGAAATTGTTGTCTGTAACTTCAATGAGAAGTAGCTTTCTACTTGCTTAAATCCCTTAATTAAAGCGGTCTATAATCAACCAATACATCATTAAAAGCGAAAATTAATTTACTTGAAGCAGTAATGAAAAATGTAATGGAAACTGTTTCTGTTCGTTATAAATTAACAAAATACAGGTCTAATTAAATGAATTAACAAAGTCAAAAGTTATGCATAATGTAGCGGTTAAGAATCTGAGTTAATCCTTAACTCAATAAGTCACATCTTAATTAACATAGAGCAATTAAATCAATTTAAATGATGTAAAAATTCCAGAATAACTAAAAGTAACGTATGTTTATCTTATCTACCCAAACCACAATTTATATACAAAGTTCGAACTCCTTGAACTACGTAGGTAAAAAGATCGTTGATTAATGTCAATAATCTTGAAGTGTTAGATTAATAGTTTATGCAAGGAATTTTAAGATACTCCTAACCCTATTATTAATTAAAAGTAAATACATAAATACAATAAACGTTCGCTAAAAGTTCGGTAATTATAAAAATAATAATTAAATTAAATATATACAGGATGCATTGGTAGTTTTAAATTAAGAAACGGTTTTAAGTAATTTGTATAAAAATAATTAATGTAACAACGCCCTATATAACCAGCAAGTGTGTACTAAAATTTACTGAACTAAATATATACAAAGGGAAAGTTGAGGTAGTGGCGTAGGCACGTTACAGTGTCAAGATCAATGCAAAAATAAACAAAACGCATTTCTTAGACAAAAAAAAACTTTTCAAAGAGGCGAAGTTTAATTATGGAATAATATTAGCCAATCTACACACTGCAATATTTCGAGCAATTTTTCGATGATTTTCTTTTAGATATGATTTTAAATTATTCAAGTAATTATGCTTCCAAAAAATACCGGGCAGAGAACGTAACTTTCCAGGAATTGAAGTGCTCTATAGTCAGCCTTTTTCTTAGCAGGTCTGTTTGCACTCCTAGAAAATATAAATCTTGGGAATTGTGGAAACTCATAATGAGCTTCTTGTGATCGTTTTATGTACATCAACTCCAATTTGCACTGTTACAATAATAATAGTCCTTCCAAAGGAGGCAAATTTCTAAAAGTGAGGCTGTAGTAGAATGCCATGAGTCACAAACATTTGACGTATGCAGCATTTGACGAGAACCATAGCATTGACGAAGCTGTGGCACCAAATTCGGTATTATGGTGGACATAGTTACAAAAAGTATATTCAGGACAAACCCATAAGATGGGGGTAAAATTCTGGTTCTCAACTACAAGACTGGGTTATGTGATATGGTTTCGTTACTATCAGCGTTTATCGGAAAATTTTGATATTTCAAAATTGGCATGAATTTAAAATTACTATTTAAGAATTTAATTTATTATTAAAACATTTATTTATTTTACTATAGAAACTCAGCTTTTTTTAAATGTCAGTTTCAATAAATGCTTACAAAACATATAGATATTTTTAATTTAATAAAATCAAACAGTTAAATTACTGTATTTGAGTTATTTAGACAAATTATATCCAGACAGCTCTGTATGCATGATCATTACTTTTATAAATGACTAAGTGAATTTGTAAGAGCGCTCAAAATTTTAACAAGTTAAAATATGGAAGTTATTCAAAAACATCCTGTAATAATGATTTCTTCTAACTTTTCAATTTAATTGAAATTAAGGCATCACATTTGCGTATTTATTTCAGTTTTCATTGAAATAAATATTCTACAGATATGTAAATACTAATTCCTTATTTCATTCCGCACGTTTGTTGTTTTGAGAACAAATATACAATCTTCACATGCAATTAGTTACGTCACCATCATAAAATATGATTAATGTTTCTTTGCTGACACACTCCCTTTGTAAAAGCATTATACTAGGCCTGAATCTTGCATATTGTGACTTCTCACTTTGGGTACAAAAATAAACCTTGACTTAGTTAATCTTGAACATTAGCATGTATCATTATCGCCGGATGCATACAAAAATAAACTTTGAGTCAGTTAATCTTGAATATTGAAAAAGACAAAGCGCGTATATCATCACGGTCGGATTCGGAAGCGAGGAGAAAGTTATTATAGTTAAGTCCAGTTCAGTGAGCCTCTTCGATTATTCTTGGTATTCTCAGATCCGTGGAAATTGGTTCGTGATCTACTGTACCAAGGAAGCTCCATCAGCAAGTGTATAATATTTATTATATAAAACTAGGCAAAAACAAAAACAGCTTACTGCTCAAAGTAAACGCCACCAACTTCGTTTACCATACGCTAATTTCGAACCAATTTCCGAAGTTGGTCGCGATACCAGTTTTATTAGTTCGACGCAAAGAAATCCCGGCATGCCGCTTTGACTTCTTCAACATTACGGAACCGCTGTTCATGCAAATCCTGTTTTATTGAACGAAGTGGGCCATAATCGGAAGGAGCGATGTCAGGGTTATTAGGTGGATGTGGCAAAAGTGCTACTCCATTCAACTCCTTAATTTTCTGCTGCGTCAACCGTGAACTATGCGCTAGTGCGTTATCGTGCGTTATCTGCTTACCAGTGCTTACCGGGTATTTAATCCCCTTCAGTTGTTGTTTATATACTTTGACATTGACACTTCTGCCGCCTGGAACCGTCCCAAGATGCACTTTGCTTAAAAATTCCACCATATGCTTAACATAATCTGTTTTCCAAAGCGATAGTGTTGAATCACGGAATCGAACTGTTGTTCAATAAAGACCCATTGTCGTTTCTTGTCAGGATTGACAAAAAATTTATTTCTCATTTGAAGTCACCATTCATCGCCTAAAATGATCATCAGAAGGGGTTTCCAAAGAATTTCCTTCAGTCTCGCCGTTGGGTTTGATTTTTGGTTAACTCGTGTGAATCAGTTCGGGGACATTTTATGTAAAAAATACAACGATGCAAGTGTCGAACGATAGTGTCTTTTGAGGGTTCAAACGTCTTAAAGAATTTTCAAGTACTAGCATGAGGACCGGCCTCCAGTGCAGCGTGCACAGTCTGTTCATTCATGATTCTTGGTCCACCTCAACGCGGCTTATGTTCTAAGATCAGGTTTCCATTAGAAAAGTACCTGAACCAACCTCACGATGTTCGTCCATTTTTCGTGACATCCCCTTTTCTCACGGCAGTCGTTATATTGCATCCTTTTCTCCAATAATGTTATATTAAGACACAAATTGCATATTTGTCTGTTAACTCTATGAAAATTTATTATTAATAAAAGTGACAGAAAAATAAATGTTTCATGCCATAGAATAAAGCGTTTTAAACCACTCCTTAAAATAATATCTTAAGTGACCTTTGAATCTGTTTATAAAGTATATTTACCAAAATTATACCATAAGTACAAAAGCGGCGGGAACTTTGGGTACAACCTAATATTTCTTCGGCATCGATCAGTTAATGTA
>JAHWXV010809698.1:0-10968 GCA_024586415.1 Phrixothrix hirtus
AAAGAATATTTTGAATATCTCTTCAAATGAGCGAAATAGAGTCGTTCGCAATTATTGATTGTGATTTCGTTATTAATAACCCGATAGCATTATAATTTGTCAAAACTATATAAAAATGTCCAATAAATTATACGTCTAAGTATAAGCCGCTTTGGATGAATAGTTTTTGTTAAATTAATTTTTGAAGTTCAACATTCTTAAAAATATAAATGAAAAACACATTTTTTAGAACATATTTTACATTTACTAGCGGATGCAACTTTGGAAAATTTTGAAATTCAGCATATTTACACAAATCTTAACTATTATTAAAATAAATTTTGTTTGATGTAACTTTCTTTATTAATTTCTGAAATACAAGGTTTGAAAGTGAACCGCCAATACTTATTATGTTAATAGTATTAGAATATAAATATTAATATTTCTGTTTACAAATTTAAGGGAAAACTGTGTTTAATTATTTTATGATTAACTGTATAAATATTGTAATACTTATTTGGGAAAACAATACTGTCAATGCATAAAGTAACAACTTCGTATTAGTAATGATATTATAGTCGAATCGCAAGTAAAATTTGTTATGATCTTTATTAATTAATTTATTTATGGTAAATCAAAAATTACATCAGTTCTATATTCATTAACTTAATAACAATGTTTTGTGGAACGATAATTTAGATCCATATTTCTCAATATGTTAAGGAAGCATAAAAAACTAAATTAAAAATTTTCAGTCAAAATGGATTCCATTTTTGACATAAAAATTTTGCATTTATTTTTATTAAAAATATTAAAATTTCGTTTGTTTTCATAATTTAGACATAATATGAAGTAAATACAATTTTCCTTCAAATAAGTAAGTAAAAATAAATAATTATACATAAATATTACTAATTGTAGCTTTTTGTCTAAAAAAATTTTTTTTAGATCAATTAACAAAAACATTAATGTGATAATTATTTTAAATAACTTATGTTATCCTTTATAAGAGAGAAAAAAAAATTTAAGAATATGGCAAAGCAACATTAAACCGAAACGTCAAATTTTAAACATTTTTTTACAACTTCTGATTTTGAAAAAATGAACTTTTGAAGGACATTGGCCTTAATTTTGCGTTTCCGATCCTAAAGTAATATACTACAAGATTCTCACTTATATAACGTATGTAGGTAGTCGTTTTTGTACAAGGTTGGCAGATTACGTTCGCATAATTATTAATATTCAAATGCGTCCATTTGTTTAACGTAAACCTAAAATATACACTATCAAATTCGTAATAACAGTCGTAAATAACACATAATTGTTTTAACCCTAGTATACTATTTATTCAATAAAGAACTTCATCTGTTATTTACTATTATTATACCAAATACATCCCTTTAATTAATAAACCCCTATTGTTAGTTGTCTAATGTGTTCCTACTGTAACACAACAAACTAAGAGTACCTATGTAAACACGTTACGGTTGTATTCAATTACCATATCAGTATTTAGTTTACTTAATACTGTATTATTACTCAAAATATTTGATGAATTTGGAAAGGGTAGATATACGATTATCCTTTTCCAGTATATAAAAAAGGCATTTTTATTATTTCGAGTAAGTATATAAAAGTCTATTTAAACGCACATAAAACACAATCAGTATTTGGAAAGGCTTTTACTGTTTCATATTAAATGGGAAGCAATATATCTTAATCAGTCTTACACTTTTATGATGTTACAAGAATCTAATCGTTTCAGTTTGAATTGGGTTAATGCTTTATCCTGATTTCCATGTTATAAAGTTTAAATTTTTGCATTGTAGCTACTATAGATCCTTTTTAAGTTGAAAAGCTAGTGCTTATCAAAAATTTTACTTACGCACGAGAGGAATTTTTATTTGGATATAATTTAGATCGGGTTTAAAACAAATTTTAGGAAATGAAATTTAAATTTTAGTGAACTATATAAAACAGGCCTCTTTATTAAACCTTCAATGGATTAAAATTTTAATATCTTCACGTTTTATTTAAATATCTCAATAAATTTTAATACGGTTTAATTATCTCGATGTTTTCTGTTGCGAAAAGAAATGAACAATTGTAAAATATTCATGGAAGCATGCAGAATGACCTTACTACTCTTCGAACGGTCTCGGTAACCTTTGGCGGGTAACCCTGTCACTCGGTTACGATTTGACGAGTAAGGGGTGAGGAAGGGTCGCGAAATATCATGAGTTCTAATTCGAAAGCTTCCAAATTTTAAATTTTCTCTTGATATAAATAAATAGTAACCGCGTCCTGACCCCATTAAATTTATTTTGTAATTTGATGCTTAATTTGTATTTGTTATTGAAGTAATTGTTCCTAAGCTTTAGCCAAAAATTTAACATTAAAAACTTGCTTGTGGTTTTAGAAACAATAAAGCGTTCGTTTTATTAAATTTGCAAATAGCTTAGTTATGGGTTTATATACTAGAATAATATGTTTTTGCAATCACGAGGCTAAATTGAAATCGGAAATCACCATCAGAAGATTGTTAAAACATAATTTTTGCAAGTATTCAAGTCGAACTGTTTTCGCTCAGTAAATTGTTTCACTTGGAATACAAAATTATAACGAAAAAGTTTCAACCGGAGTTTTTGAATTCGAGCGAGGCCGCAAATAAAGAAATGTTAACCACATAAAATCGGCCATCACACCAGAAAACATTGATAAAATTCATCATCTGGTTTTGGTAGACCAAAATAAAAGTGGACGAAATTGAGCTAATATGAGAAAACATTTGTTTAAATCAGATCGAAAACGCCTTTGAGCCCGAATTTCAATCCAATGGATGAGACACGAATTGCCTGGAGTAACATTTGATTCGAATAAAAGTCTGATTGAGTCTATAGGCGGCTATTTTGAGGAACCCGATAAGAGTCGTTTCCAAGAAAGAATTTGGAAATTTGAGAAACATTGCGCTAAGCTTCAAGGAGATCATAATGAAAAAAACGGCTTTCTCTTACGTACATAGATATACACATATGTAAATGTCCACATGATTCCAATATTATTTACATTTATTTTGTGAACGATAGTATTAAGTCGCCCATTCAAGTTACTGTACACGCAAAACCCTGCTTAACTCCAGGGATTTTCTCTGATAACTCACTTCACCGCATTGTTTCAGGAAAACCTCTAAGTTCCCGTAAAAGGATATCGAACCGTAAGAACTGCAGCAAGTTTCAAAACAATTGTTACAGCAATTTTCGAGAAAATCTCAAAAAACTTAAATATTGCAAGAATAAAGTGACATTTCCGGTCATTCCATCTTAACTAAATTCTTGTTGTCTCATGTATGTAAAATAGAAAATTTAAATATAGTTTTTGATTTTCATGTGATGATTTGTTTTTGAGATATCTTGTTCTCAATTAATACTCCAAGTACTTTCAGTAACTCGATCTTCAAAAATTTCCCAGAGAAACTCCTTGGTTAATATAAAACTAAATTAAGCTGCTAACAACTATACTAAGTTTAAAAAAAATCGTTAAAGCCGATTTCAAGAAAACCGCGAAAATAATGAATTTGGAAAATATCTAAAAATGACCGACATAAAGTGGTACTTCTGGTTATTCGATTTTAACCAAATTTTTGATTTTGCATACAAAGATAATTTCGACCTGAAATATATATTTCCATTTAGCTACGACCTTTAGTTTCATACTTATTTTATTCAGAGTTAACAGAAAGGCTACTTCCGGTTACTCAAGTTACGGAAAATTTTGGAAAAAACCACCTAGATTATATAAAATAGCATTAAATATATAGGAAATATAGGAAATTTAAAAAAATCGTTTTAGCCGATTTCGAGAAAAGCGCGAAAAATCATAAAATGACAAGAGCAAAGTGGCGCTTCCGGTTATCTGGTTTTAGTGAAATTGTTGTGGTTACGTACCAAGGTGGAAATAAACCTAAATACAAAATTTTGTTTACCTACCACTTTTCGTATTCGAGATATCTTGCTCAGAGGCGCGCACACACACAGACCAATTTTTAAAAACGTGTATTTCAACTAAAATTTCGACATAAAAAATTTTGCCCGACAACCATATTTTCTCCTTTACCCATAATTCATATAGGATAAGAGAAAGTAATAAAAGATAGAAGATATATATTTTCTTGGAAATGTTGCCTTTGATTAAGTTTTTTGTTCAGTTATTGATTTTATTTAAAACGTTTGACGTTTTAAATTTTTGGCTATCTTGTAATTTATCATTGTAATTCTGGGAATTTTTCAATAAATCCTTGTGAGCTTACATACTAAATATGTATTCACTATTTTTGAAAAACAACCACCCTAGTCGATGACGATTCAAGGCAAATAAATTTATAGGAAAGAATAATTTTATTGAAGGTGATGTCGATGACGATTTTTGTTTATCCATCTTGTTCAAGGTTTCAAACTCGGCGCCTCACCGTGAATTTGATCGAGTTTGTTACGGTTTAAAACGTACCCAGAGATCTTTTGGTGTGTAACATATTGTTAGGTCGAGGTTAGCAGATGTAATTTGATTAGTTTCAGTAAGTTAATTTGTTCCTTTTCATAAACTGTTAAAGGACGTGAAGTATTGTAATTTGTTACTATATTGTTGAAAAAAATACGAGTGCCTATTGATATTTATGTTGATTTATAACCTATAAAAATCCATACAGATGGGTTTTTGTAGGTTCCGGTATAAATTGTTTAGCAATTAATATTAAATAACGACGTGTAAGGATGCCAAAATCAGTAAAACAACCGTGGTCTCCTACTTTCGTTTTTTAAAGCACCGTTACGCGCCTTGCAAGTTTCAGGCTGAGTTAGCCTACAAGAGTCAATCGAATATCAATTAGGGCGTAAGCCAGATAAGTGCTAAAATTCCTTGTTATCTGAAGAGCTCGGTTGATAAGGGCCATATTATGTTAAAGCGGGCAATACAGTAAACTTAAATAAAACGCTACAAAATTTATATAAAAAATAAATAAAGGGCTAAGAGTATTCTACTTGAATTATAAAGCATCTGAGACAAAATTCTGGTACCAAGTTATAGCAGAACGGCTCGTGTTAAAAACTTCTGAAGGATAACATAAGTTGGACAAATATGATAATGTATCACCTAAGGATCATATAGGTGTATTTGTAACGCTAGATAAAGTAGATTGAAAAGACAAATTTGTTCCTAACCGGCTTTGTGCCTTACTGTTTGCGTGTTGATATTTTTTCTTCTATTATTATTTTAGCAACGTTAAATTTAATTATTGTGTGGCGTTTTGGGGACAGTTTTTTACACTTACGGCATAACCTTGAAATAGTAGACCCATGCCTGAAACTGGTCCAGTGTTATTATGTTTTCATTCAAAAAATTTATTATTTTGTCTACTGAAGAAGGCCGCGATGTTATCTCACCAGTTCATCTTTTCCTGGCTTATTATTAGTGTGCATTTGTTTTTCCGACAGATTTCCTTGTTCACTGTTTGATTCTCTTATTAAGGGTACAGTTTCTATATTTTCATTTAACAGTCATTAGATGCTTCTTTTTTTCATTTACTTCTTCTGACGAGTATGCTGTATCAGTAGTAGATATGTTGGACTCGGTGTAACTTGCAAGAAGGATCTGAAGGCTGCTATATGCTGCGCCCATGGCCACGTTTTGTAACGGCAAGTATATTTGACTTCTTGTCCAAACCGAAGATACTTCGTGTAAAGTCTTCCAAATTTTCTACAATTTCTTCAAGTCGTCCTATGCAAGTCAAATAATTTTGTGTTCATCATTTTATCCATATTTTACTGCGATTGTGAAAAATTGTCAAATATTACGCAATAGAACCAGAAGCAAATATGTAAAACTTGTTATGTCTGTTTTAGGTTTCTAGCCACAGGTGATGCACATTAAACAATTAATCACAACTTCCGGTTAGGATTTTGACCAGTTTCTGGCAGCGTCGAAGGTGAGGCTGCATCCGATTTAAAAGTCAGTGCCTACATCAGACTTTTGGGAAAAATCTATTTTAGGATTCAAAGATTCGTGATTGTTTCCTAATTATCTGCCAAGTATCGACAGGAAACATGCAACCATCGGGTGTCTTCCAAAGAGCGGATCCAATTACTATTTAAAAAAATTCTCTTGTTTTGATTACGATTGCTGACGCTCAATATAAATGTATTTGAATAGATGCGGCAAAAATAGTGATGAAGGTATCTTCGGTGCATTAGTTGTGGGTCGGAACTTTGTAAATGGTGCCCTTAAATGTAGTACTGAGCACCCCTCTACTAAAACAAGATAACAATATTCTGTGTGTTTTGATAGGTTGAAAGTTTTACGATATGTCCATATTTAACGAGGCCATTGCTCTACCAACAAGGATGTCGTAACAACAATAATTAAAATTTTAATTATCATTTATGTATAGCTCGACGCCTTGTGAAGAATGCATTTGGGATAATAGCGCAAGAATGGAAATTATTTTTTAGATCATTAGAAGTTATGTTAAATCAACATTGTTAGATCGCCACATCTCTTTTGAGTGTAAATAATGTTACACTTATTATTAAACGAATTCATGTTTATATACATTTTCCATTATTAAATTCATAACAAATGCGAACCAAATTATTTTCCAGAATCTTCGATGAGTGTTTAAATTCATTGATTCTTTAACTGCGGCTAGCTTGGCCACTGATTAAATAATGTTTTAATTTAAAGAATGTCTTGTATAATTTGATGCGACCAAGAAACTTTTTGGTTACAAGTTGTTGTCGTCTGTCTTTAATTTCAACAGAAGGAACGCTTGCTGTTGCTATATTACGATAACTTTGCAATTGCATTATTCGAGGCACCTACACTTCTCTGAGCGAAGTACTTGCTCAATTATCTCAAAAAGAATGTAACTAGATTGTGCGTCAGCCGGCGTTATTTAAATGTTACATCGCAGAATTTTCAAAAACGTTTTAAGTAGGTAACAACTTAACTGGAAAATGCATTTAGATTGATAATCAAAGCGATACATGTACATTGAACTGAAGGAACTCTAACTGTCATTGTCGCATAAATATTACGCGTAAAGGCAACATTTTCATAAACTGGAATATTTGTAAGAGGTCGCAGTTTTTATCTATGTATGAGACAAGCGTTTAACCTTGGAATAATTTAGAAGCTTAATAGGGCATATATATGCTGAGCCAAAATAGAAATTTTAGAATTAATTTGCGAGTTATTAGCTTTACAGTTAAACAAATTTATTATGATTGCTAAACAAGCATTGCCTAGAATGATTATCATCTGCGCTTTGAAAAGTATATACTACTAATAATTTCAAATTTATGCATCGAAGGGTTAAGGAAAAATTAGGTAAATATGTTGATTGTCATAATAGTGTATATTCATACAAATTATCGGGATACCAGCTAGATAGGCTTACCGCCTTGGTCACGTGTAAATAGACTATATCAAAATGAATACAATTTCATAACGGTTCACTGGTTAAACAAACAGTCTACATTCATATGAGAAATTCATTAAAAGTTAACAAATCAGTTACCACCGGTGCGCAATGACGTCTATATAAAAAATAATTAATTTCTATTAACTGACCTTCGTCCAAGTTAAAAAGGTTTGAAATACTTTACGACAGTCTAATGCCACGTCATATAGTTTTAAACAAAGTTTTAACGAGCAACTTTAATTTTACCAAACAATTTTCTCATTTTGCATCTGACGATCGGACTTAAATGTTGTTATTACAGAAGTTTACAAATAATTCCTATGATAAAACAACCAACAATAATGAGACTTTGAAATTAGTTGCGATCCATTGGATAGAAAGAAATTGCAAAAGCTATCAGGATATCTCGAAAATGATATTTCAATCAACTGGTATGAAACGGGTCTTTTAATGCAAAATTCCTTTTTCTGATAACTGTTTCGTCCCAACGCAACCAGCAACAGTCGCATTATAACACTGCAACTGCACCACGTATATCGTAACCTAAGGAAAAGGCAGCACTTTAATGTTACGGGATTCTAACGAACTATCCTGAACTAAGCATGCACTACATAATGCAGTCTCACTTAAGGCTTGTATTTAGTAACTCAGTATAAATGGACACAAGGCGCCAAAGTTGCCTACCTACTAATTATTGATCAATACTTAGGCGTGAAACCAAAGCTTAATTAAGGTGTTTATGATATTAAAGAAAGGCTGGTCCATGTAATTGCAAGACGTTGATCAATTCTACTACGGGACAGAAAATAAAATAAGATTTTGCTATAATAATTTTTAGCTCGTATTTATTAAACGTTTTTGAAATGCAGCACCCTAATATTAATACTGTAGAATGTGTGTACTGTTTTCAATAATTTCAAATTATGCATCTGGACGTATTGTAATAACTGTCCTGCATATCTAATTTTGCAATGTTTACGTTATATTGTATAATATAATCATTAAGAGGAATTTTGCCAATTTAATGACAAGGCTTTATTTTAACGGTTTCCCTTTATTTATTTTAAAATCGCATTCTTCTTTGTCTATTATATACATACACGACCTTCATCACACTCTTCCATTTGAACCAGGAAGCAATAAATGTTTTATATTTATTAACAGGATTAAATAAGCCGAGGATAACTATGATGCAGGGTTGTTATTAAAAGTGTTTTATATATTGTAATGATGTTTAAGCAAATTCCTAACGTATCTAAAAGAATTTAACCATACTTACAAATTTAAATAACAAGTCAAGGAAAGCCTCTTATCACCATAATGTTTTTAATGCCACAAGAAACAAGCTCAAAATGCTGAAATTAATTAGAAATTGTTCTGATATAAAATACCAAATGCAGAGTAGTTTTCAGCCTGACATATTAGAATACGTCTCATTCCGGAAAATTCCCACCCTATGTTCTGCATCTCTGTGGATACAATTTGCTTCTCGAAGCTTCAGTAGAAAAAATTGCCAACTGTTCAAAATTAAGTGTAAAACGGTGATACAGATCGTAACCAAATAAGGGAGAAACCAACAGGAATTAATGAGCGCTTGGATGCTGTTTGTAATGGGTCTTCCGCTTCCTATTCCGCCGTATAAGATTGGGCAAAACAATTCTATAAAGGGTGAAACCAATTAAGATTAACCTCATCAGGAAGGCCTACAGAAGCAATTTCTAACGAAAACGGAGCTAGAGGTGTTGGCACAGAGGCGGCTAAAAATAAAAGAATTAGCAGCACCTTGGCATCAATAAGGTTAGTGCAACACGCCTGTACATACATCGATGCTTTCAAAGTTGCTATACAAAACTGCGACTTCAAGACCAGACTTGGCCCCAGGCGATTAATGTTTTTTCTTGAAATTAAAATCGACTTGCGAGACTAATGAAGAAGCGAAGTCTACGGCTTTAAAACATTTTTAAGGGAAGGCTTTAGACTCTCTTATAATACGAGGAAGGATTTTTAATTTTCTTCCATTAAATCAGAGTTAGGCCGGAAACTTTTAAAACTTGTGTATTTGTTAGAGGTTGCGAGTATTAACCAAAATTTCCATATACTAAAATTAAACATATATACCGCTCGGTCACAAGTTATTGACCATAACACATTTGAATCAACATATTCAAAAAACCAAGAATGTCATAATATGTAATTTGTAGTTTCAGTGGTCGACTAGTATTCTAGTAAGAGTTTTAAATGGGCCGGTTACTTTACAAACTTAATAAATTATTTCAAATCCCCCGTACGAACCGTATTTATTTGCAAACATACTAAAGCGTCAAATTATATTTACAAACATTCCCATATCTTATAATAAAATTCAATTGAATTTTAAATAAAGTACAACAGTGTGCGTTTCTTTGTCAATTAACCTATTTTATTATAGTGCGACTGTTGTAATATTTCTCAGAAATTAAAGAAGTAAGATTACAAGACATGTAAGTTTGATGGATTTGAATATTTCTAATTAGACTTTTACGCCTATAGACAAAAGCATGGTGTTTATCTCACCCGAAGCTATCGCTAACGCAAGTTGATATCATGATTATTGTTTGTAATGTGCAATATTCAATTGTTTAATAGGTACTTCTTACAACCAAATAGAGCAAAGCAAGTTAATCTAAATACGACCGTAGATAACATATTACGCTACAAAATTTTCAAAATATATATACTTTATCGTAACATTAAAATTATAATAAGTTTATTAGATTTTTCTTCCTAAACATGTTTCAAAATTACGTTTGCCTGTTTTAAAAATCACTCAATTTAAATAGAATTACTATAGTGTTTCAAAATATTCTCTTTTATTAGAATCGCATAGCATATGCGCTTTCAAAGTGTAATTTATAACTCCCTGGGTGGATTTGCAGGTTTCCAGAATGCATTTCATTGTTTGCTTGAAACTACTATACCAGACGTTGTCCACTTTGCGCAGTTTATTGTATTAGAGTAAAGAGATACACGTCTACTTTTAATTATTGCATACAAAGATTAAATTTATCTCGGCTGATAGTCGCTTAAATTTATTAGCGAGTTCAAAATTTTTCAATTTCGTGTTATAAATCTTTATCAGGGTTTACAAGTGTAAGTTATTCTTCTTGTACAAGCAATCCCTCTGGAATGGAATAAATCATATTCCTTACCTTAGGACCTGAATTACCGATGAACTCATTTAAGCAAGCAGTGTTTTTGCTTAAGTTTTCCCAAAAACCTTTATACTATTTTGAAGTGGTAATCGTTCATATGGTTATCGAAGTATCATACTAATTTTGCAAAAAAAATTTTAATTATGTAAATGTAACCCAATTTGTTAATTATTGCTTAATCATTCGAGTTAACAACACTTAAAACAGAGATGTTTTAATTAGGTAGTTGCCACGTAAGAATTTGGATGAATGTATTTATTAGAAACGTGTCAAAAATCTTTGACCGTCTAGCTCTAAAGTTATCGGCAGAGTAGGGGTAGGTCTGAT
>JAHWXV010809744.1:0-13844 GCA_024586415.1 Phrixothrix hirtus
AAAGTCGTCCGACGATATCGAACGGGATAGGCAAGCAAGCCTCGCTCCTAACCTGTTCGATATAAATAAGATCAAAGAGACGGGGCTTGTAATAGTCGAAGCTACACAGTCCGCCAGCAACTTCGTTGATGGTATCCAAAAGATTATAAGCTGCCTACCAGCGATTCTCTTAACTTTGGAATTAATATCCGAGGCATAAATGGCAACAAAAATGAAAATTTCTTAAATTATGGCAAACTATTGTGACGCAGGTACAAGTCCTAAGGACTAGGTATTCTAAGGATCGTTCAAAAGATTGAGATTGCGATAACACTAGTTCGACAGGAATAACAAAATCGAGAAGTAATAAGACTTGATAATTGCAATTGGGAATATACCGAAGCATTGTTACCAGATAAGTAATTTAAATCGTAATGACATGTATAAAATTAATCTGCCGTGGTGGAATGTACCATTGGTTCTTTAATCAGGCAGAGTTCTATATTCGTAAAGTAACCTATAGTTATTTCATTTACTTATTAATTCAATTGTTTTTATCGTTATAAAATGTGATGATTTTTATTTTCTTCAAATTTGTGTTTTTTCTATAATATTTTTCAATTTACCAATTGTGTGACGATTTTTAAAGAAATGCTACATCAATGTATATATCTTATAATTACTAAAATTCTAGTTTTTTCGGAATACTGAAAAATATTAAGTGTTGTTAATAGCGCCATATATTAATTTTAACTCTGTAAAGAGCGTCTTTACCAAGCCCCGGAAGTACCTGCAGGAAATCATTGTCTATAATCAAGGCCATCTTGGCATGTTGTTTCCAGAATGTAATTTTGTAACGTTGAGATGGTATGCGTTGTTTTTTACCTAATATATTCGCTATTTTCTTCTCCTTCCATAGTCAGTAAACAAAACCACCTAAGTTAGACAGTTGGTCACACGCCATCTTCTACTTCTATTGCATTATACCGGGTGTTCCAGAACGTTCACTTCATCTAATAACTCCGTTATGACAAGAGTAAAAGTTTGATTTTTGGAGATTATGCATTAGTCGTAAGGGAGTTTACATCTGTAAACAAAAATCTACGTTTTGATGTTTAAGTTTGGTGCTGTCAATGTCAAATTTGAAAAGACAAATAGAACACCCTATATATTGTTATGTTAATAAAAAGCAAGAAATACAAAAAACGTAAAATTTGTACACGAAAAAACAATATAACTATAGCGCGTGTTCAAACTTTGTCCATTTTGTGCTACATATGTCTCAATTCTATATAATAAAGTTCTTGTGCATGACGCAGTTATCATTGCGGGTGTTACTCTTTGACAAGCTCGGATAATTTTGTTTTGCAAATCTTCTAAATTAACAGGTGGAGTAGTGTATTGAGGTTCTTTAAGATAACCCCAAAGGAGGAACTCCATTGGGGTAGAATCCAGTGACCGTGCAGCCCAATGTACGGATCCATATCATCTAATACAGCGGCCTGGATAGACCTTGCTTAGATATTCCGTTACCTCTTGTTTGTTGTGAAGAGGAGCACCATCTTGTTGCCACCACATGACTCTTCTTTCGTTGGTGGGCGTCTTCCAGCAATTTGAGGAAATCAGTCTGCAGTAAATTTAAGTAGTGTGCGCCAATCAAAGTACCTTAATAGAAGTACGTACCAACGATACGGCCATTTAGTAAACCACATCAAACATTAACCCCCCAAATGCGTTAAAGATGTGTTGCTCTTATCCAATGCGGATTTTGGTTCGACCAATAATGGGAATTGTGGCGGTTTACAATCCCATTATTAAAAAAATGGTTTTCATTACTCTACAGAATGTTATTTAAAAAAAAAGGATTATCATGAATTTTAGCTAGAACTTCTGCTGTAAATTGTAACCATATCTGAGAATCTTCAGGCTTAAGACCTGGTACAAGGTGGATCTTGAATGGATGGTACTGATTCTCCTTCAATACTCTTTGTATCGATGTCTTGTTAATATTCATTGCTGCTGAAACCTGACGGACGGAAGCATGAGGATTGATCCCCATGTATGCCAAAATATCTATTGAGTTATCTTCACTCCGAAAATTTCTTTGGCCAACTCTTTGCTGTTTGCCATTAGGAAAAGTACCGATTTTCAATTTTAGTTCGACTTTGACAAACGTTGTGTGAGCTGGAGCAGTACGATTTGTGTCAACATATTCGTTACACGTAAATAACGTTGGAATTTTGCGGCTTAATGACACATAAATAAGTCGATCGGACAATTTCTATTGACTGTCAAATTTAATAAACAAACAATCCAAGACAACTATATTTTCTTTCTAAAGTGTTTTTTTTTAATTGTTTCATTCAACATTTTTATGTTTTATATCAATGAATTGTAAATAAAACAGACTTTTTATTGACATGACAATATTCAGGGTGTTCTATTTGACTTTCACAATTGACATTGACAACACCGAAGTTAAACGTCAAAACATGGACTTTATTTACAAATGTAAACTCCCTTAGGACTAATGCATAACCTCCAAAAATCAAAATTTGTGCTCTTGTCATAACGGAGTTATTAGCTGGAGTAAACATTCTGGGACACCCAGTATAAGTACGGTTGAAGTTTTTTTCCTATCTCACGTGTATTTACTTTCTTAGAATGACTTACTGGGTTTAAGAATATTTAGAGGCATTGTTTGTTGATCATATGTAAACTTTTAGATTTTAAAGTTTTATGATCTATGAGAATTATGTATTTTAATTATTTTATTTTCCTGTGGTACTTTACAAATATTTTACAGTAAGGATAAATTGTTTTGAACTATGTTTCTGATCATTTACATTAAATTAAAGGACAAAAGTTACATCTAGGTTCAACAGTTTAGATAGGGCTGCCTTTATCATCTCTACTATACTTCATCAAGGGAACAGAAATGCTTGGTATTATCACACGTATCGGAGTACAAACTTAACCTAGCTTATTATCATGCACCGGTTCACGTGAATGAGATGTATCCATGTGTAAAAGCCACTAATCATATCTAGTCTTCGTTGAGAATGTCTATAATTTTGAATTTAAATTAGTAACATTTGAAATGTTATCGAATTTGAGTTTGTGGTTTGTATAAGGCGACATACCATTTACATAATTTGTAATTCTTTTTATTGAGTATGGATAATCTCAATTTGATTTTTATTGATATTGTTAACATTTATTCATTGTGTTGTCGCTATGTTTAACATCGCAACTATTCTTTATCTCTCACTTACAGCTAATCCCTTATGTGTGATATGAAATTACCGAAAGGTACGGTTCATTGATCGCCAAAAGCATAATATCTCCAACACGTCCGTTCCTTGTCTTAATCAATTATTTAACATTGTCTTCAAAATTGTATTATTTAAATCCTGTACAAAATCATATTATAAACATTATTATTTTCATTCTTACTTAAACAAATTATTTTGATTTTTAATTAAAATCCTTGTGCTTTAAAAGTTTTTATATACCCGATGATGGGATAAAACCTTATTCCAAGCGTATTGTCAATAAAAACACTAAAAAATAATTCACATCTTATATTATATACGGGCATTTCAACGAAAATTTGTCCCTTCTCCCCAAGAAACCCGTAAAAATAAAAGTTTTGGCAAGAATCCAAAAACAGATCATTCCGATATCAAAAGGGGCGAACTTATATGTAAAAATCTTTCTCGTATCTCTAGCCCTGGCGGGAGAGAGAAATCATATCAAAAATCTTAAACAGCACGGGGGTAACTGGTTGTACTGTAAGCGCGTCTGAAATTCTTGCAACATTTATAATTTATTTGGAAACACCCGGGACATACATCCGTATAGTAATAGTAAAACTTAATTGGTGAATTACGAGTATTATTTTTATGCCAAAACTGTACAATTCCATTTTAACAACAATTATTAAAATTCGAAAATCCTAGGTTATGCTTTGTAAAACATAAGGGCATTTTTATTAAAAATATTACTTAGCAATTCCCGTGAGAAGGGTTGCAAATCTAAAAATAAATGTTAACCCCTCGCGTCTGCGCCCTTAAATTTCAAGGAGAAAACTTCGATTATCAGGCAGTAGAGAGACCAGAGATGAAGGTCGCCAAGACATTATTCTTTAAATTCCACCTATATCCACACCTTCGCTGAGCAAACTCTAGTGGGACAAATTAGTCGATCACGCATAAATTCTAAACGAGTTAGTTATTGACATAAATAAATGACAAAAGTTTTAAATTTGAACTGTTCAAGTTACGAGGTCATTAGGGCCAATATTTCTTGTTCACTTTAGATTTAGTTTAGTTAGTAGTAATAAAAAGGGTCCCTTGATTTAGGTATAGAAAATTATTTATCCTTTGTTCCCTTCCGGGGAGACATGTAAATTGTTAATTGTAAACAACATTTTTTTGTTATCATTATACTCAATCATTTAGTATAGATCTTATTCATTTATATATGTAAACCCGTAGTTGTAATAAACACATACTTTCTTTCAGGTATTAGTTAATTTTAAATGAATAACCTATTTTAGATAGTACGTCCAAATTTAACCTTATTGAAGAAGGATCCCAGCGATGTACTTGAAAATCACCCTATAGTAAGTACGTACTGATACAATTCTCTATTTAAAGGGTTGGAGATGGGGCTTTCTGTTTTCCCGGCTTCTACAACAACAGACCTCTGGACTATTTCCTTTTTATTATCGTTAAAAACAAAGCGGCGCCCTTAATTACTACCTGTTCCCGAATTTTTAACATCTACATATAATTACGGTATTTTAGCCTAATAGATTTCATCGCAAATGTGAAACCCCCACAATCTTCACTGTGGTGGCCGGAGCAAACTAGCTAGTTCAGGGAAAATCAACAACTGTGATAACCTCAGGGGCGCAAGGCCTCTTTCGTGCCTTTATAACACTTCCCTTGAAAGAGATTTTTATTTTGTATACAATTGAGTTTTTTTCTAAATCAATCGATTTGTTTACGAGAAATTGCTTCTTAGAGCTAAAAATTTAAAAAAAAATCATGAAAACTAATTAAAACAAAGAACATTACCTTACTGTCAAAATAACTCATTGTTTCTATGATGCTGTAAACGTTTCATGTTAAAACTGGTCAAAATGGTGTATTCTAAAGAAGAAAGAATTGAATTGGTTGTAGTATATTATTGAAATAATGAATATGCCAAGGTTTTGCAATCAAAATCGTCAAGCTAAAAATGTAAACCAGCAATACGTAAAGTAATTGATGGACAAATGTAAAACTACGGGTTCGGTGAATAATTTCGAACATGAAACAATAAGTCATCCAATTCGAAATGAAGCTATTGAAGTCTTAGTCTTTGCTCATTTGCAAAAGAATCCCACTCAGTCTCTCATACAATTGTCACAAGCCTCAGGTGTCTCATTTTCCAGTCTTTATAGAATTATAAAGACACATACATTTCATCCTTTTAAAATAACGCTAGTTCAAGATCTGGACGAAGATGACTCGGATCGAAGGCTGCAATTTTGCGAACTTTTTGGTAGGCAAGTGCTAATTAACCAAAATTTACTTTATAATATCTGTTTTTCGGACGAGTGCACTTTTATGTTGAACCGTGAACTGAATATGACATCCCATAACCCACTGGGTTATGGGATGTCATACACAACTCGCTCAAAAACTAAACGTATGGGCCGGAATTATGACACATCATTTTGCTGGGCCCCTTTTCATTGCCGGTAATCTAAATGCAGCTTATTATTTGGAATTTTTAGACAATAACATTGATGCTATGATAACTGAAATTTTGGAAAGCGACCATAACCTTTTAGAAAACCAGATAACTGTTCAACAAGAAGTTGCACCCTCAACTATACTGTTTAAGTTCGATAATTTTTAGACGAATGTTTACCCGGACGATGGAGTGGTTGGAGGGGTGTAATATAGTGGCTTGTTAGATCCTTTGACCTAACGCCTTTAGATTTTTTTCTTTGGGGACATATTAAATCAGTGGTTTATGCCACTCAACCAGAAAACTTAGAAGAACTGCGATAAGGATTTGTTACCGAATACCGACAGTTAACACCTCAAATATATAGAAATTTAAGGCGTGAGGTTGAATCCAGACTTTATTATTATATGAATATTGATAAGGGTCATTTTGAGCAAGACATTCGATAGTTTACATCCTTCTGTTTCTTACTATTTTTTTCATTTTTAACTTTAGGTAGCAGTTACTCGGAAATAAATTAATGAATTTAAAAAAAAATTCACAGTTGTATACAAAATTAAAATCTCTTTCAAATGAGGTGTAATTCACTACCCCATGCTATTTAAGATTATTGCGGTGGTTGCTATCGCCCGTTCAGAGCTAGAGATATAATGATTTTTACGTAAAAGTTCGTTGGCTTTGATGTCAAAAATGACCTGTTATTGGAATTTTGCTAAATCTTTTATTTTGCCGGGTTTTTTGGAGGAACAAGTTTTTATTAGAATGCCCTATATTGTGAATAAAAGGCTTCGGGAGAAAATAATAAATTATAACTTATCAACTATTTTCAATTTCGAGCATGCATGTAACCAATTTACTGTTTTACTATTCCTAACACGCCTGAAATTTGTATTTGTACTAAGCTGTGGCTTTTATTCGCTTGCTTCTCTAATCCACATACTTTTCATGTGCGTTGCTAAATTTCTAGTTCTAAAGCTTATATAAAATTATTATTACGAAGAAAAATACTCGAATCGAAATGTCCAGTTGAATAATCAGGTTAATGACCCAGGACGATGCTTTAATTTGAGATATATTTCGACAATAGTTTTAAATTCATAACGATCTTCTAAGCCCCCAGTTCAGTCCTACAAACGATTTTTAAGAGACTATAATGGGAATAGACCCTCAGTGTTGACTTCTGCTGTAACAAAAATCTTTCGAACGTCTTTTATTGATTGCAATAATTGCAATTAGACACATCATAAAGATTACATATACGAACAAGAGAACGTTTTTCCTTGTTTGGTATGGCGTCAAACTTTGGGAACAATATGTATAGGTTATTGATCATTTTTCAATCGCATTCTACATGTTGAATCCTACGATATGAAAGCCCTCCACCATATATAAAGCCAAATTACCTGCTAATTAATCACATTATCATCCTACATTCCTCGAATACCACTTGCATAAAAGAAATACACTATTGTGCACGAATCAGACATTTCATTATAACACAAAATGGTATTACATGCATGAAAAATTTCATATACAATGTACATACTATGTACATAAAGTACAGACTAAGTTCAATACCTTCTAAATTAAATGTCTGAAAAAATTTCGCAGACACGTCAATTTCCTTTTTAATTTAACATATTTTCTTGCATTCAATATAATTTTAACTCAATTACTCTTAAAAAAAAGATTTTCAATAATAAATCATTTGTATGTTCTAAAGTTGTTAACTTGAGAGATACGAGCATTTAAAGTTAGAAATTTGAGTAACATTTGATAGCATTTTTGATCAAGTAGTTTACTTCTCAAATGATGTTAACGTCACTAACTGTTGATCAGTAAAATTTTATTGCGACGTTTAATGTTTATATTGATTATTACCATTTATTTTCACATAAACGATATGTTTATCTGTAAAAGAAAGAACTGAAATTGTTATGATGATTGGATATGGTGATAGGATTCGATAAACAAAATTGGAAAAAAGTTTAGAGAATTTGGCACTGTAGAAGATTTACCAAAGAAAGGTGGGGCAGTTGTTGAAAATGGCATCAAATTAAACGTTTCCCTTCCTATGAAAGATAATTCGCACAGCAGTGCTAGTTAGACTAGTCTCAAGTCTCAAGTAGTCAAAGGTTGAAAAGTGACATCTTTTACAGGAGTTAAGTGATGGTGATCCTGATCGATGAATAGAATTTTGCGAACGAATGATGACCTTCATTATAAAAAATATAATTTTATCGGACGAATGCACCTTCACTTTAAAAGGTAATGTCAATCGGCAAAATTGTAGATACTGGACTGAAGAAAATCCTAAATGGATGCGAGAAAATCATACTCAATCTATACAGAAAGTTAACGTTTGAGCATGAGTTGTTAGAAAAAAAATCATTTGACCATATTTTTTAATAGCAATGGAAATGGATCAACATATTTGAACTTTCTAATGAATTATGTTGTGTCAACCTTAACCGATCTATTTCCCAGTAGAAATAATCTAGGAAATGCTGACGAAAGTTTATGGTATCAACAGGATGGAACGCCTCCGAATTTTTCAGCAGATATTCGAAGATATCTTTTCCAGCAAAAGTGGATTGGTAGATGTGCATACATTGAGTGGCTCCCGGGATCACACGATCTCACTCCTTTAGACTTTTTTCCTCTGGGTTACTTAAAAAATGTGGTTTTTAGAAGCAAGTACAATAAAATTGACGAACTACAGCATAGAATTACAACAGAAGTAAATAACATTCCACAGAAAGCCGTTAATAAAGTTCAGCAAGAGTTTATCTATTGTTTGGGTTACTATCAGGCAGAGAGAGGTTTGAGATTTGAACATTTGTGATAATTGTTTACAACATTGTTTAACTAATAGTTATAAGAAATTGTTGATGCTTTTTGTTCAAATTATTGATTTTAACATGCTACCAAGTTTTACTCAAATCTCTCAAGTTAACAACTTTTTTAAAATGTTTTTGAACTGAAATCTAAAAATGGAAAAATATATAGGGTGTTCCAGTTAAAAAATACGATGATGACGTCATTTCTGGAAGAGTAATGGCGTTAAAATTATATTAAATACAAGAAAATATGTAAAATTAGAAAAGGAAATTGATGTTTCTGTGGAATTTTTTAGACACATTTAGTTTGGAAGATATTGGGTTTATTCCATACTTTATGTACACAGTGTATATTATAGAACGTATAAATGTAAATAGTTGAATGTAGTGTGAGTCAAATATTAGATATACGTATAAAAATGGATTTGCTTTTATTAAAATTGGTAATGAGGGATACGTCAATTGACTAATATAGAATCTGTCCATATATACGGCCAAAAATATAAATCATATATCGAGCTAGCAACATACACCTACCCTCGAAGATATCGACATAGGATCGACGAATGTTCTCCTTCATAACCGTTAGATACCATAATTAATAAGTAAACAATTACGTTGTTCTAACATTACAAATTTAAATAAACTATCATTTAATTGAAATTTCTAAATAGTTTTGCTGTAATATAAAATAACCAATAATATTAAGTTTTAAACTAAATTTCACAGATTATAAGATTTATAAGTTTACAAGGTTCAAAGTGCCCGTAATAAACAAATCGCGAGTGAGTTTTAAAATTTGTGTAAAAAAATAAAACTTCGAAGCATTGTATGCAAAATGGAATTATACAACGAAACATTTTACATAAAATCTCTTAGGGTAAAACGCCGCCAAAGGGAAGCACCATTTGCCGACGTTAATATAAAGCAACCGGGGTTTAAGCCGTAAAGTGCAAAGCAAAAATCTCGATTTGAAGATAAATTTAGCGTTCGCTATTTCAAACATGAAACCAAAAATTTTGGAATTTGTAACGAGCCATTGGATGGAAAATATAGGAGTGGGATGTCCGAATGTTAATAAAAGACCTAAAGACGCAATTTCGCGTTATCTTATCATATCTTTACTTGTGCTAGTATCGCTGTTGAATGAATCAAGCGAAGACAAGATTTAAATCCGTTGAAGTAAAACATGTAGATCATCTTATTTTGTGTCACGTATGTGTGGATCGTGGCATTATAAAACTCTGAAGTTTACGTGTAAACGTAAATTAAATTTTCCTAAGGTAAACAGGAGAATAAAATCCAATTTTTATAGACGGAAGTTAAGAGAAGGCCGTAAGTTTGAATTGGATATTTAAAGGGGGCGTAAATCCTTTTTAAGACATCTGACCTGGAATTTGAATAGCCAGATGGAAGTCTAAGTTGTTAAAATGGAAGATAATATAAACGAGATTTTAAACCGTAAGTATATTTATCAAATCGTCTTAAACGTTCAATAAACAAAACAAATAAAGCAAAGGTGCTTCATGTTTGTTATTTTAATTTTTAAAAATTTGTTTTAATTATGAGTAAATATTTTTAAAGAACCAGAAGTTCTTTTTCTGTTGCACATTAATAAAATTGCAGGAATTTCTTGTTTACTACCTGTCATTGACCTGCAAAGAGAAACGACTGAAGGTTTGTAAACATTATGTTTTTTAAGTTTTGTGTACTTGTTTTAAATGTCAATATTGTTAATTTCAAATTTTAATTATTTGAATTTTCAATAAATATACAGATCGTAAAAATTTGTTCTTACTTGGTGGAATATAAAAAAGTTGTTAATTAAATAATGTTGGTGAGATCTCTAAGGTGACTAACTTAAACGTTTGACTAGATAAATTATGCAAAATTTCTTTGCAGGTAAAGAAAAGGATTGTAAATATTAGAATCCGTTATTCAGAAGGGTGTTAACCCTAACTGGTTGATAAAGATCAGTACAGTTCGAACTATTTGTCTACTTTAATTCTAAAATCAAACAAAGATTACGTAACTAAATTACGTAATAAAGCAATTGATTATAATTATTTATAGCTGCCAAACGAAGTAGCTAGCATAACATTATGATTGAACCAGACATCATCTCCGGTTGAGAAAGGAGCTAAGGACTTGGCTAATGGAATTAAAAATTCATCCGATACAAATATATTCTACACCGACTTCAATTCATAAAAACTAAAGGTTTGGCTAACGAAACTAAATCTAATAATTAATGAAAAGTTTGTCGCGGTACTTCATTAAGGAAATAAATTGCAATTTAATTTGATGTATAGAAGACACCCCAGAAATTATATAACTGCAACTTTCATCCTGTATATTTCACCAAGTAGTATATTTAAAAGTCACATTGTCATCTTAAAAATAATTGACAACTAATATCTAAATTTAAATTAGAGCGGCAAATTAAGAGAAATGCAAACTGTGCATTTTAATGCGGAAGAAGTAAAAATGCACCTATCTAACTATAATGTTCGAGACAAATCACGGTACTTTTGAAAAAATTATTGCCTCTAAATAAGGCCGTCCTGAAAAATGTAAAACATAAGAACATTCTAATTAATTTACATTTATGCAATAAAAAGCTGCAGCATAGAGTTGCATAGATGTAAATTTCGATAAAATTTAAACATTCTTAGAAATGCTAGTGTAAAGAAAAATTATATAAGGTGAATTCTAACCTCCCTACCAAGCCGAAACGGTAACTAGAGGGGATCAAAATAAACATTTTTTTCAAATGAAGTTTTGATCTAATTCTAATAATAAGAAAATTACAACGGTTTAAAGTTCTTATAAACTAATTTAATGTTTGAAAACAAATTTTAAATTCAGGTAAAATTTTAATAAAACGTTTATACAATTGAAATTATATTGAAATTGTATGGTTATGTAAATTACTCTTCAACACGGTTATTGACTTTCGGTTATTGAAAACCGCTGATTTATTTAATCTAATCAAGTACACCGAATGCCATTTAAACGTCAGAAATTAAGTATTAAGTTATTAGTTTCTTGTTATAAATTCGTATGAAATGGTGATTTACAGTAACGAAGAATACGTAGGCATGATTGTTATGTATGGAGCTGATGAATGAAATGCTAACCATTCAATACGTATGTATTTTGAACGATTTCCAAATCGACAAACGCATTCAAAAAATGCTTTTCTCGGGATAATTCGATGCGCAAGAGAAACTGTGAATTTACATCCCAAACAAGGTCATGGTTGTGGTAGGCCACATCAAATTGAGGTAAATGTAGCAGTAGTAACCTTTGATATGGTAGATAATGATACAACTACAAATTGCAAATTACCCAACAAGTCGAAGTTTCCCAATCCTTTGTTTGGAATACATTGCACAAAACTGGTTTATACCCCTACAATTTTCAAAGAGTGCAGGGATTGGTTCTAGGTGACTATCCGTTACGGCAGCAGCTTTGCGAGTGGATATTAGATAGATGGGAAAGAGAATTTCCAACGTACGTATTGATAACGGATGAATGTTGTTTCACACGAGATGGTGTTCTCAACTTTCAGAACTACCACACACGGGCAGAAGAAAATTCACACAGGATCCGCCAAAACAAATTTCAGCATTGTTTTAATTTAAATCTGTGGGCTGGAATTATAAACAACATCTTAATAGGGTCTGTTGAATTTCCAGCACCCCTTAATGGCGCTTCTTACCTACACTTTTTGCAAGAAGCTCTAATAGAACTTCTCGAAGACATCCGTTTGACTGTGCGTCTTAAGATGTGGTTTATGTATGACGGCTGTCCTACACATTTTAGTCGTGGTGTACGAGATCTTCTCGGTACCGGTTTTCCGCAGAGGTGGATTGGTCGGGTTGGCTTTATCTCATGACCACCACGTATTGACTTTTTCTTATGGGGTTACATGAAAGAAGTGGTATATTCCACCGAAGTTGATACCATCGACAAGTTACGTCATTGTTGAGAATTTACACCAACAGGTGCCACGGTTATCAGAAAACTGGATTCATCGTCCGCAATTATGCATTGAAATGCAGGTGTCAGTTCTTGCTGTTTTTTTGATAACATTAAATAAATTAAGCGATACTAAGTATCATGCACATTAATGGTTAATATAATTTTAGTTGAACAAGAATTTATTAAAGTAATTAAGAAATCAATCTCATAAAAGAAAAATAAAGTTAAATTAAAAATCTATTTGAATACACCTCTTATTATACTTCTGGCATATTGCCTAGAAATTTTATTTAAAACTTCATTAGTAATTATTTCAAACTATAAAGTAACAGATCTTACGTCAGAAATTCTAAGCAATTGTTGCAAGGCATACGAAATCAGGCTCAATAACAAACGAGGTTAGAGTTTGTTTAACACAAAAATATGAAGTTATGCACACAAGAAATTAACGGGCATGATACCAGTAAAAGATTAAGAAATAACTAGCTGGGTTGCAATCCAACTAGTGTAAAGATATGTGTTCGGAAGCGTACAGGCGGGGTGATATGAGCTCAAAGTGGGCATATTACGAGCTATCCAGTGAGAAAAATTATCAGGCGAGGGGATAGTCGTCGGACAGCAATGCACAAGTTTTGGTTTTGATTTTGCAGTCAAAGTATATAGAAGTTTTAGCTCGGAAGTACCGTGCATTTTTCTGTTTTTAGATAATGTAATATGTTCTTGTTGAGTCTTTGAAGTCAGTCATCCAGCGTAGTTGCTGAATTGAAATTTCCACGTATTTAGGATATTTTCATCAACAAGGAAAGGGCAGTAAAACTTTTCTTCGGTATCCACCCGTTGGGTCTTTAACTTTATCAAGTAATAAAAAGGGACGGCTTCCGCTTCTATCAACTAAACCCACCTGCAAGTGAGAATTCAATTATTTCACCTTTGAAAACCTGAGTGTTAAGCGATCTTACCGTATGCACAATTCATGGCTGTTAAAATTTAAGTTTTGAGTAACAGCATATATTAAAAGGGGGCATAGGTTCCCGATTTGTTTTATTATAAAGTCAAAGGAATTACAGGAAAGTTACTATAATTCTTTTGAAACTGAAATAACTGAGTTTTCTTTTGCTTTAACTGTCAAACGTTTTAATGAACCTTTTTGTGGCGCATTATAAATTTAGTTTATCAATTTTAATCATACATTAGTATAACGGGTGTTTTGTAACAAATGAATTAATTTTATAAAAGGTAGCATACAGGGGTACCCTTAAACGCTTGATTTCTTTAGTCTGTATATATATATAT
>JAHWXV010809800.1:0-10257 GCA_024586415.1 Phrixothrix hirtus
ATATTTTGAAAACTTGACCAAATCTTTGGAAGGGGTTCCATCTGAAAATGTTTTAAACTATGATAATACCAATTTGTCAAATGATTCCGGGTCTGTCAGATGCATTTTTCGAAGTGGCATGAAATACCCCAAATGCATTATGAATAGCACTAAAGCAGCTTTTTCTACCATGTTTGCCATAACTGGCGATTCAGAAGTATTACCGCCATTTGTCGTATACAAACCGAAATGTATTTATAACTAGTAGACCGTTGGGGCTCTTTCAAATACCAGATTTAATCGATCAAAATTTGCTCGATTCGATAGTTCCAATTTTGAAGATTGGTTTGAGTCCGTAGTTTTAGTATGGGCTAGAAGAAAGAACGGTAAAGAAGTAGTTATTGGAGATAATTTCTCTTCGCACCTTAACGTTAGTATAACTAAAGCTTGCCAGAGAAATGAGATAAAATTTGTGTTCCTTCCTCCAAATTCTACTCATTTGACACAGCCATTAGACGTAGGATATTATGGCCCATTGAAGAAGAAATGGAGACGTAGTTTGCGAAGGTATAAGATTCAAAATCTACGAGAATTATCAGTAAACAAATGTACTTTTCCGCAATTATTGAAAATATTAGTGGATGAATTAAAATTCTCCGATGAAAAAATATAAAAAGTGCTTTTCGAGCAACAAGCATTATTCTACTAGATAAGTATTGAAGAGGCTTCCAAAAATGCACTTATCTGAAGGAAATAACATCACCTGCTGAAAGTAAGCAAACTTTTAAGCCAAAAAAAATATTGTGGGTCATTCCAGGCAAATCTGTGAGTTATGAAGATATGGCAGATGAAAGAAACACAACAGAAATTGATGAAAGCAAAATTAATAGTGATGTCGAACTTGAAGATTAAAATGATCATATCATGGATTTAGAAGATGAAAATGACGGCAATGCGTTAAAAGAACAAATCTCAAGTGGAAGATTTTGCCCTCGTAATATTTTGTACAAAAAAAATACAATTCGTCACTATATTGAGCTAGTTATAGAAGTAACAATAACAGTTTTAAACGGGCTGGTGTGTTCATTTTCCCTCAACCGGATCACATTTCCGTCCAACAAGAAAATGACATCATAGGAATTTTACTGAAGCCATTGGCATTAAAGCATTAAAGGTTTATAATCAACAACTTTTCCTGAAGAAGATGTCCCCTAGCTATTTTTAATTTAACTTTTGAATATCTTAGGAAGTCCATCGAAAACGTTCGATTATATACTTAATTTAATAAAAACTAAAAGTTGGGAAGACTTAACAAATTTGAATTTTTATTTGATTAAATGAAACCTAATTCACATAAAAACAACTTCAATTACAATTATGATATAAATAGAACTTTTTTATTTAAATAAAAAATATTGGGTAGAAGAAAGGTTTTTTTTTGAACAAACACACATTATGTACATCCTGACATGGTTTTATGGAGTTTTTATAGCAGTGGGCAATTTCACACTAATTATGGGACGACTTTGCCCGTTTTTTGAATAATAAAAATAAATAGTTAACGTCATTAAAAATAAAAAATAAAGAAGGCAATAGATAAGTACGACAAAGAAATATCACATAAGTTGATTTGGTGATTATTAAAGGAAATATTAATTAAAATATGTGAAAATCGCTGCAAAGTAACACTGGAATTACAATATCCACAGTTTGCGCGGTGTCTCTTATTTTTGGGATATCCTGTATAATTCACAGAAAATCATGATGGAGTTATAAAAAATATAATATTTAAAAATAAATAAAGGATTTCATAAGCTACAACAATATTGTTTAAAATGATTAGCACATATTGTTGAAACAAGACTTAAATATTGATAGGTAATTAAGAAAACTATTTGAATTTAATTTCAGTACATTTAAATAATTGTTATCTGAACCGAAAAAAATTTTAAACTGTATAATGTCTATTTAAATATTTTTAAAAACAAATAATTCAAAATGAGGAAATGTAAAAATGAGAATTTTATGCACTACCAAGTTGCAACCCACACAAAATATTTGAAATTGGTAGTTTAATATGTACAATGATATAAGCTTTCTGATTCTTAGCTCTAAGAATTGGAATTTTTAGCTAATATGTTTTAGCCTAAAAATTTCAATTTTAGAAAAGGCAAATACAGATGTGTAACAAAAGTTTGATAATTTTATTGATAGATTTGTTCTTTCGATGCGCAGTGGCATATGTAGTATATCATTGAGTAACTGTTTCTCCATATGTTTTAGTTAATATTATGTAGAATTTCAGCGAAATTAAGTTTTACCTATATCTGCACTAATTATAAATAAATTGAATCAAACCTTGGTGCTATCTAATCAGGGCATTAACGTACTGTTCTTAAATAAGCAAGGTACAAATAAAACAAAATTCGAATTAACATTAATATTAATAAATACAAGAGTCAAAAAATAAAACAAAAGTTCAAACATAACCAGAGATGCTTCCTAAACTGTGCATTAATTTGTCGTGTAAATCATTTTAAAAAATGTTTTAATCAATTGATAACACGAATGGTAAACACGATATAATACGAAATAATTGTAAACTTGGTAAATTTTTTCGAAATTTTGATAAGATATTTCTCAACATGATGGTTTCTTCTAGCAATTTGTAGAAAAAAACCTATAATTATTCATTTTGATTTAATAAATAACACGGTGAATAATTTTATGAATTTTAATTATTACAATTCTTGTAATCTTTAATAAATTACGTCGATTAACTCAACGCTCATAAATTTGAAATACAAAAAGATTCATGTTTTTTTAATATTATCATTTGTATCCGATTTTGTAGTCGATTGATTTATTTATTAAAAGCATAATTGATAAGTATAATTTTTAATCGAAAATATGCCGTCATCTTGACCCGCATTTCTCTTTTTGAAATTATATAATGGTCCCAGAAAATATTACAATTAAAGAAAAAATGATACTAAACCAATTGCCCTCTATAAAACTAAAGATTTTTGTTCCAAATATATGATATTGAATTTTAGTTAAAATTATTTAAAAATAGTTATTTAAAACAAACCTTGTGCATAAGAAAAATTTAAAATCACTATTAGGAAGGTAAAAATAACGAAGGAACACTTGAACATTGTCTTAACTTTAGAGCTACACAACATTTAATGAAAAACTAAAATCTTTTTCAAAGTTTATATAACATATCAATTATTGAAACATTCGCGGTCAATACTGCGTTTTAAAATGGATAGTTAAACATCTAGATGGCATATTTCAACATCCTTGATGACGTCGTCCTTCTCAGTGTTATGAGGAAGGCCATTCGGCAATTTAATTATATTATCGCGTATATAAATCCTATTCTCGTAAATATGTACATATGTAAGTTCAAGTTGCTAATTATTAAAAGTATTTCGCAACAAAAGAATAGTAACGGATTTTCCTAATTTTAACTGGAATATTTTACATTTATAAACTATGGCAAAATCGCTGAAGTATTTGGTCACAAGGCTATCATTTAGGTATATTGTGTTACTATTCAATTCAAAATTAAAAGAACAGAAAGGTACGTAGTTTTCTATGGAAAAACCCCAACTGTTATACATTTCGTAATAATAATTACTATTTTATGAATGCACAATGCAAGTATAAATTATTCTATCAACAATGTCAATTATTTACTAAATATTACGAATCTGTTGAAAACATTAAACGGAAACAATTTATTAGCTTCAGTTGTATTCAATAACTTAACTTGTGACAAAGATTCGAATACCAAAATGCTCGTACATTTGCTGAATACAAATTATTAATGTATTTTAATACAAAGATGACTAATTGTGACTTTCATTATTGTTTTAAGAATATATCCCAAGCGTAATAACATAAAAGGAATGCAAATTACAAATGATCAAATTCAACCTGAACAATTTTTAAAATGGCGTGTTTTATTTAATTTTGAAATTAAAAAGTAGGTCATGGGTATTTAAATATAGATTATTATATATGGTTTAAATTTATTTGAATTGGGAATTTTCGGTACACATTAAAGGACTCGTTAAAAGATTGTTTTGAAGGATTTCTCAGTACTACCTTGTAGGTTAATTAAAAATATATTTACATTTAATTAGGATAAGATTCTGGTAAATACAAAATAAATTTTGCAATTTTGAGTCAGATATATACGTTTACAGCCAGTAACTAAACAAATAGGTCAATTCAAAATCGTCGCATCGTAGAGAAACATCTTAAAACTAGAACAATATACAAAACAAGCTGAATACCAAAATCCTGAAAATCTAGATAAGACAAGCTCTACTGAATTAGGCAGGGCATCAAGAAGATAATCAGGAAGTCAAAAGAATACAACGATATCGAATTTGTAGATAAAAACGTGCCTTCAGCGACAATTTGGGAACTAATGAATAAGGAAGAAAGTATTATCCCTAAAAAAATTATAAAAATTAAAGTTTGGCAACTTTAGCGAGGACATTAACAATTCTAAATCTGGCTTACATTAGTAAGTGTTTATTAAACGACAAAATAGGCCTTCTGTGATATCTCTTAAAGTGGATCACTACGCTTAAAAATCACACTGCTAAATCTATAGATCAATAAGTTCAACGGGCTACTTATTATAAACCTACCTATATACAGGGTATAAAGGAAATAGTGTACGTTCCTGTAACAGGTGATAGAAGACATTAATACATACAAAAAAGTCTTATACAATAATAGTCCAAAACCTAATGGTTCTGAAAAAAATTAGTCAAAGTCAAAACTCTGTCGCAGCAGAATTCGACAACTAATTAATATTTTTAAAATGGATAGTTAAACAACTAGATGGCATATTTCAACATTTAATACAAATTTTCAATAAAAGTGATGGTTAAGCCTTAATTTAATGAAGTGTATTACATCAGGAGATCCGGCAATCACGTCAGGTTGGTAAACTTGGCATTCATAAACAGGTAAAAGACCGTTATTGGAATACCCAAATAAATACAATGTCCTGTGGCCGTGAATAGCTTAGTAGTACATCGAAGACGATTGTTAAAGATATTTCACTTTTCCTTATTTAGAAAAACATTTCTATGTGTAATTATTTCGACAATTAGGTACGTAGAGTTAGGTGTGGTTTTTTATTAGTTGTCAAAGTTATTGTGTATATTGATTAACGCATAACCTATTAAATATAGGTTAGTTTCATCCCATACGTGGCACTTCTGGTTTATAACAATAAAGGGGTTCCGCTTTTATTTCTGAACATAATCTAGAAGAGCACAACTTTATTTAAATTTTCTGTGCCAAATTAAATTCTAATTTAACAAAAATATTACGGTAATGTAGTAGTGAAATTGGCAATTATAAGTTATTAATTGCATTATATTGTATTAAAGTTGGAAACTAAAATGCAAATTGTACTATCAATCAAAACAACACTTTAGTTCGGTAATGTTTTCGTGTAATTTTTGTATAAACGACGTATGAGAATAGTTAGGTACGTTGAAATTCAGTAATTTTATTGATTACGTTTAATTGAACTTTGATGTATAAAATTTACTGTTACCACCATTCTTCAATTAATTAATTTCATTTTTTCATTTTAAATTTTAAAATTTAAATATGTTCTTAAAGTTTCTTTATTTAGCCTTTTGTATTATATTCCACTTATTTTTGAAACTTTCTGTTATAAATAATGGGAGCAATAAAATTAAACCATTGATTTATTTTTAAAATAAACAAAAATTTTACATTTAAATACAAAAATTTGTTCTGTAAGTTAATCATTTTAAAACTTCAAAACGTATTAACGAAATGCACGAAATTATTTACATAATAAAATATAGAACACTAGGATCAAAATAATTTCAATACAATTTTGCCAGAATGCAATAACTTTAATTTGAAATATCTTGCTAGTGATTGACGATAGCGAAAATAGTTAAACCACCTTTGCTACTTTATTTTCGATTTCCTACCACATGTTATAAGAACAGACTATTCTCTTTACACTTTTTATAATTCGTAGTAGAATTTATTGATGCCCAACAATCAGAAATCCTTTTACATACAGTCACGCTTTCAAAAGTGTAACGTGGAATTAGGCAGGGATGTTGTAACGTCTGCCACAAACTATACCTTAGTGACTGAGCCATATTTTATTACCAATTTAAAGCAAGATTTAACCATCAAAGTCACTGACAAACCATCACATTTTACGTTGGCACTATGATAGTTACAGCATTTGCGATGTTATGAGTCTTCTTTAAGTCGAATTTATAAGTTTACTCATTTTCGTTAGCACGAGCAGCATACAACTAGAGTTATAGCATTAGCGTGGAATCGTGTTTATATGGCATCTAACCCTATTAATGTTTCCATGTAAACGTAGTCATTGATTAACGTCTCTGTATAGTCGGTACACCTAAGTTAACATAATATTGATCAAATAAATTATCGGGGATTCGCTGTAGTTGGGAGGATCTGCGTTTTATGAGGCTCGAAAAATCAACACTTGTTTTTATTAAATTGTTTTAAACCAACATGTACATATGTCTTTGATTTAACTATGCTATTAGATAGTATAGCCATAAGTTCTGTCAGTAAGTAAAACCTTTATTATGACAAAATTGCAAAAGATTAAACTCTGAAATGTATACAGATGCCTAAAAATAGTCAAACATTTCCATCGATATACTTTTCACTCGAAGTGGTCACCATGCTTCTTCACACAAAGCTTCAGTCTCTTGAGCCAATTATCTATCGCTGCATGAATCGTTGTGAGCGGCATTTCACGCGCAGTTGTCACTATGCTGGCCTTCAACTACTCCAAATTTGTATGCCTACGACGACAAGCATCCTCTGCTAGTTTCTTCCACAAAGAATAATCGAAGGAATTTAGATTAGGGCTGCCTGAAGGCCAGTCAGCTGATGATATGAACTCTGGCACGTTTGCGGACAACCAGTTTTAAATCTTTTTCACCCTGTGGGCCGGTGCAGAATCCTGCTGGAAGCACAATTCTCTACTTTCAAACAAGCTTTCGTTGAGCGGCTTAACTACCATCTCCAACATTTGTTCACAAATACGTGAGTTAGTTTTAACACCGTAGTCACAGAAAGGAACTTCAGAGACACCCTCATAGGTGATACCGCACCAGACCATCACCTCTGCACACGTGGGACTTTGTCCTTAGCTTCGTAACAACTCCTCGCATACACTCGGTCATTCTGTCGATTAATTCTTTCTTCTATGGAAAAGATTTTTTCGTCAGTAAACAGAATGCCACGATGTCCATTGTTTAAAAAGCGTTTAATCAATGTTTTGTACCGCTGAAAACGCATTTCTTTCAATTTAGGCGTGAGCAAATAACTCACACAACATCAGTAAGCCCCTAACTTTATATCATCGCGTAAAATTCGACTCATACTACACTCGGAGACGTTCATTTCGCTCGCTAGGCGCTTTTGTTTACGAAGTGGATTTGGATAAATCCGTACACGAACAGCATTCACAACATTAGGCACGCGTACGGACTTAGGACGGCCCTCTCGCGACCGATCTTCAATACTATCTGTTTCTCTATACCGCTGTAATGTGCGAAACACGAATCGTTCATTCACCGATAGCGATGCGAGAGCTTTCTGAATCTCTTTTGCTATCTTTCCGCACTCATACAAGGCAACAATAGCCACACGTTTCTCGTACACACCAAAATTCATCGTGACGCTGTGAACGAATAACTGACTGCAGCGCCATGAAACTTACTAGATAGTGCAAGGGGATACTGTACGTCATGCCTGCAGTGTTGCCACTGTTATCGCGCTTTATATTTCTCTCTGCGACGTTTTGGAATTTACTGACAGAACTTATGGTTATAGTATGTACATTTAAAGGAACATACTTTAATAAATCTTTATTTACAAAACAAACCAGACTTTTATTTATATTTACAATATGTACATGGATCATTAATTTTCAATTTAAGCTTACAAAATTGAAATTTGACTAGATTTTATTCTCAAATGTGCACAATAAAATGGCACACCTAAAAAGTGTAAATAATAATAAATCAATCTGTTAATAATAAAAACAGGAACTATAGAAAAGCGGCATTAGAAGAAATCACAAAAACTTTAAAAATATGAAATCTAACAACCACGCTAGAAGTACAAAATAAATTGTTAGTTTACAAAATAACCTAACCTGTTACTTGTATAGTACTTCTCAATAGCGGGAATTCAAGCAATTATTAAACACGCATGCGCATTGAAGTAAAAATTAAGGTGCACTGTAAAACAGTTTATACTGTTTGATTTGACAAACATGTACTGATTATTTCTTCGAAAATTGTAATGTGTAAAGTAGCCCTAATACACTTTTCGACTGTTTTATCGCGTATCTCTAATATAGTTTTAATTCCGGCCTTTGCGTTATAAAAATCCGCTTAAAATTTTTCTATATCATGCTTTTCAATCGCTGTAGATCAATTTGTTCTATTTCGGTTTGAACTTCATGAAATGTATTGGCTACTGCATCTAAATCTTGTTGACGTGACATCAACTGATTTATGTTGTCATCGTCTTTAAAATTATTTAAAAATGTTATTATTCGCGTTAATTGCCCTTTAATTACCCCCCTTCTAATGTTTAATGAATTTAATACTTCATTCATTTTGTTTTATACGATTAACGAATAAAAATATTATTTTGTATTTTAATAATACATATAGTTGACATTATGCCACCTATTACTGTTGTTTTTTCGCGTTAAGTATTTTACGCTAACTCAAACGAATCATATGTTATTTATTTTATTTTAAGCATTAAGGATATGATTATGTTTAAGAATATTTGATAATGATTTAGGGTCACTAACCTTTGATGATGCTGTGCTAATTGCCTTTGTGCTGACTTTTGAATTTTTCAATCCGATTTCGTTGATTTCTTCTGTTAATTATTTTCTTAATTAAACGATGCGGATCGATGGACCAATATTAATGATTGGGTTAATAAATGTAAATGATTTACTCATTACACACAATTTGATTATTATAAATAAATGGATTGTATACATAGATCTTTACATTTTGCTGGTTGCTACATGAATGACTTACAGGTATGTACAACAACTTATCTGATGCCTATTTAGTTGCAATCTTATTGCTATTACTAACATAATCATAACCTTCCAAGGAATACCTTGAGTGAAGGTACTCAACAATTCTAGAAAACTGTCTAGGTATTAAAGTTAATCCCAAACTCACAGACAACAATATTGTCACTTTAGTTTTGATAAAACAAAATTGACTTATTAATTTTATTAAAGCTATTACTGCGAGCACTGATATTTTTGACACACACACACACACACACTATTGTCGATGATTTTTAGCACTTAATACATTTAATTGAAATAAAACTAAAAATGCACTGAGCACATTTATAAAACTAAATATGGGTCCACATATTACATGCGTGTAAGCATATCAATTTAACAATTAAACTAACATAATATCAATTCAAAATATAAAACATTGGTTTACGAAGGAGTTCCTTAAATTATCCGACAAAATTATTCACAGTCCCATTCAGGGAAATTATGCCTGATAGCAGGTATTTTAATTAATTAAGGGAGCTCGTACGTCAACGATAGTATATTAATTTGGGTTCGTAAGCTCTTCGAATAGGATAATAAAATAAATATAATTAGCAATTCAAACCAACACAACTAAAAAAACCATCGTGTTTTGTGTTACATCAAAATTAAAAGTTACGTTAACAGCCTTTTACATAAATATTGGTCAATTTTATTCTGTATTTAAATCGAGTTAAGTTCATCGGTACTTAATTTATCATTTTTATGATTTTATGTACAAGAAGAATGGGAAAGCGCTGAAGTAATGTTACGGTAATTGGGTTGTCAATCTACTTAGAGCAATTTAAGAATAATATTCACTTGGGAAAATTCCAAGCGATTCGTATCCTTTTGCCAATATCCAGGGCCATGTAGGATAAAAGAAAACACATTAATTGTTTCAAATTTTGTCGTTCAATTATTCCAAATACATGGTTGTCTAACCCCGGTAATAATTTCCGAAGGTGGGATGACTATATCTTGCCGCAGGTACAATAATTAATTTGCTAAAAGAAAAGCACTCCGCCCGAGAAAACAAACCTTACATTCTATTCTTTTGATACTTTAAAAAATTATGCACTTGAATAGATGGAATGTAACTGCTCAATTAATGAATC
>JAHWXV010809862.1:0-10920 GCA_024586415.1 Phrixothrix hirtus
AGATTTCTATTTTCTAATTATGTTCAATTGTACCTTAACCACTAGATGGCCATACCTGTTCGGTTTTTGTATTTATTTACATTTGTTGACCTGTGCTAAATGTACAATGAACTCACAATTCCAATCATTATGTTATTATGGTCTATTTTTGATTGCATTCTTTATTTATGCTAAAATATTTAATTAAAATTGTTTTAAGCTCATCACTTTAACTGAGGAAACCACCTTAGTCATAACCGGGACAAATGTAAACCACATTCATTATCATAGCATCGATTTCGTTCTTATATCAAAGTGTTGGTCGCATCATGTGCTCTCAAAATATGTACAGCAAGATGTCTGTACTCATTACTTTAATTCAGGGAACCACCTTAGTCATACCCGGAACAAATGTAAACCACATTCATTGTCATGGTATCGATTTCGTTCTTATATCAAAGTGTTAGTCAAATCATGTGCTCTCAAAATATGTACAGCAAGATGTTTGTGCTCACCACTTTATCTGAGGAAACTACCTTAGTCATACCCGGAACAAATGTAAACCACATTCATTATCATGATTTAAATTTCGTTTTTATATCAAAGTGTTGGTCAGATCATGTGCTCATAAAATATGTACAGTAAGATTTTTCTGCTCAACACTTTAACTGGGGAAATCATCTTAGTCATACCCGGGACAAATGTAAACTGCATTCATTGTCATGATATAGATTTCGTTCTTATATCAAAGTGTTGGTCGAATCATGTTCTCTCAAAATATGTACAGCAAGATTTTTGTGCTCATCACTTTAACTGAGGAAACCACCTTAGTCATAACCGGGACAAATGTAAACTACATTCATTACCATAACATCGATTTCGTTCTTATATCAAAGCGCTGGTCACATCATGTGCTCTCAAAATATGTACAGCAAGATGTCTGTGCTCATTACTTTAATTCCGGAAACCACCTTAGTCATACCCGGGACAAATGTAGACAACATTCATTGTCATGGTATCGATTTCGTTTTTATATCAAAGTGTTGGTCGAATCATGTGCTCTCAAAATATGTACAGCAAGATGTCTGTGCTCATCACTTTAACTGAGGAAACCACCTTAGTCATACCCGGCACAAATGTAAACTACATTCATTATCATGATTTAAATTTCGTTTTTATATCAATGTGTTGGTTGAATCATGTACTCTCAAAATATGTACAGCAAGATGTCTGTGCTCATCACTTTAACTGAGGAAACCACCTTAGTCATACCCGGCACAAATGTAAACCACGTTCATTATCATGATTTAAATTTCGTTTTTATATCAATGTGTTGGTCGAATCATGTACTCTCAAAATATGTACAGTAAGATTTTTGTGCTCATCACTTTAACTTAGAAAACCACCTTAGTCATAACCGGGACAAATGTAAACCACATTCATTATCATAATATCGATATCGTTCTTATATCAAAGTGTTGGTGGAATCATGTGCTCTCAAAATATGTACAGCAAGATTTTTGTGCTCATCACTTTAACTGAGGAAACCACCTTAGTCATAACCACATTCATTATCATAACATTGATTTCGTTCTTATATCAAAGCGGCGGTGGCATCATGTGCTCTCAAAATATGTACAGCAAGATGTTTGTGCTCATCACTTTAACTGAAGAAACCACCTTAGTCATACCCAGGACAAATATAAACCACATTTATTATCATGATATCGATTTCGTTGTTATATCAGTGTTGTTCAAATCAAGTGCTTTCAAAATATGTACAGCAAGATGTTTGTGCTCATCACTTTAACTGAGGAAACTACCTTAGTCATACCCGGAACAAATGTAAACCACATTTATTATCACGATTTAAATTTCGTTTTTATATGAACGTGTTGGTCTAATCATGTACTCTCAAAATATGTACAGCAAGATGTCTGTGCTCATCACTTTAATTGAGGAAACCACCTCAGTCATACCCGGGACAGATGTAAACCACATTCATTATCATGATATCGATTTCGTTCTCATATCTTGTGTTCTCAAAGAATATACAGCAAGATTTTTGTGTTCATTATTTTAACTGAGGAAACCACCTTAGTCATACCCGGGACAAATGTAAACCACATTCATTATCGTAATATCGATTTCGTTCTTATATCAATGTGTTGGTGGAATCATGTGCTCTCAAAATATGTACAGCAAGATTTTTGTGCTCATCACTTTAACTGAGGAAACCACCTATATTAATAGCTTGAATTATCAATTTACTACCTAATCGAATATCAAATTTTATGTTACAAAATTAAATTAATACAGGTTGATATAATGCCTTTCATTAAGAATTCAAAAATCGTTATAAACAAGGCATTTCAATTGTGCAAATAAAATAATTAAAACTATCAAAATAATTCATAAGAATCTAATAGCGAGTTCCACTGCGCGCACTAGGACGCACTTATTGTGAACTCACGCGGAATTTCTCGTTCCACATCTATTTACGGATCGCACTAGCTGAGAGTCACGCATTCGACATGATTTCCCACCCCGACAAATTCGCTCCCGGGACAATGTATTTTGCACCGTCTTGGGTGGTCAGTACAAGTTAAGAGACTGTATAGTTCTATAATAAAAATCTGCTCGACGTTTGAACTTATGTTCTGTGGTTTCAACGATGAATGATATCATACCTGCTGCTTTAGAAATTTTATATTCTTCTGAAAGTAGTGTTGATGAGAAATTAATTCAAGTTGCATGATTTATATCGGAAAAAACTGAACTACAAAAAATTAAATATTATTAAATATGGTTTCCCAACTTTCAAAGCAGTAAGTAGGTATTTATAGTTTTATTATTTAATTAATAATATTTATTGTAGTAGTTTAAGTTAAACTTCCGTTTTGGAATACGATGAAACTACTAATTGGCAAATTCAATAATGCTGAATACTTTTTATCTCTGTGAAAGTAAATTAATATTAGAAAAAAATGCAATAATACTTGATTAATAAAATTATATTTATTTATTGTAAATAATAAAATAAACCTTGTTTTATACTAATAAAAGGTTATATTGACATCTATATTGAGGTTATGTAGTATAAAACCGAACCATTTACAAGTATAATTTAATTCTGATTAACTTGAACACGGTTCCAAAATAACTGCACTCGGATGAAATTGGGAACGGTCCAGAGTAGGTGCATAGTGAATTCAAACAGAAACCGCACAAAACCAGTGCGTTCTGTAGTGCACTAAGTGAAACACGCTATAATTTGCACTCACTACCCGAGACGGTGCAAAATATATTGCCTCGTGAGCGAGTTTGTCGGGGAGGGAAATCAAGTGGAACGCGTGACTCTCAATTGTTGCGATTCCTAAATAGAAGTGGAACACGAAACTTCGTGTGAGTTCGCAAAAAGTGCGCCCTAATGCAGGAAGTGGAACTCGCTATAAGTGATGCTACAATACAGATAAAAAGAATTCCTTTTAGAAGTGATAGATGTGTAATAAGAATTAAAAGATAAGGAAATGTTAATCATATTGTTTGTAAACACATCTGCGAAATGTAAATAGTTTAATTAGAAAATAAATTCAAATATGAGCTATTTAGAGACACATTATAACGAACTGGAACGCTCCTTGCGCCTCAAAGGTTGTCAAAGATGTTAATTTTCCTGAATTAACTAGTTTGATCCAGTCACCACAGTGGAGGTAGGGGGGTTCTACATTTGCAATGAAATTAGACTAAAATTCAGGAACGATTTGCAAGTGTCAAAAATCGGGAAAAAGTCGTAATTTTTGGGCGCCACCTTATCTCAATATCTTAATGGTTAGATTTTACAGAAATGAAACGGTAAGGAATCTTATTTTAAACCGAAAGGGTATAATTTTATCACAGCACACTTACTAGTTAATTACTGATTTAGTGTATGCCACTGAATTACTATTTCGATCAAGTCACTTACCTAACTTAAACTATTTTCCTTAAAGAAAGTATCTGTTAATAAATTTATAGGTGTCTATAATTACAAAACAAAAGATGCTGTACGTTGAATACTCAATATAATAATGCATGTGTACAGTTATCCGAAATACTTGCGCTCCTTTAAAAAAAAGGAATTACGTTAAACAATTTGGATTCTATAACTACGTTAGGGGACCCCTGTGCCTTAAATAAATTACAATTAATACTAACTTAGGTAATAAAATCGACCCTTCTGTAAAGGCCTTATTTCGATACACAATAAAAATTAGTAAATAAAAATTAACGTCAATTGGTTATTACTATCTGTTATTTTAATCGCCTTTTGCTGATGATTTGATCGAACTACTTGTTCCAGTCGTAATTGAACAACAAATGAAAGGAGGAATTTATTGGATCACTATTTGACCGTAAGTTTATAGTAGAACTTCACTTACGTGTTGACGGAAGTCTAACGATTCCGGATGCGGCGACAATGTAGCGGCATCAAAGCCTCAGTTCCAGATGATAATGCACCTGTAGCGTGCTTCACGACATTGTCCTTAACCCTTGCTTGGAGATAGGTGAATAGTGAACGGATTCCCTAAAATTGGCCGAGTGGCGTTGAATAATGAATTCCCACGAATTCAGTATTTCAATAAAACGTTAAACGGGATAACTCCTCATTTATGAACCAAGTTGTTGGGCCTATAAAGTGCACTTGCACTCTCTAAGAACGGAAACGCACGCTGACCTTATGGTAGTTGGCTCTAAACTTCCGGTTAAAAGAAGTTTCTCCTCAAATTTACGGGAAAGGGGGATCGGTAGTTAACATTTATTTTTAGAATCGTAAACGTTCTCATGGAAAAGCTGGCGTTGCGTTTTTAAAACAAAGCATGAACTGGGAACTTTTTAATATTACCAAGTTTAGAAATATAGCTATAAGAATGATACTGGTAGTTTACTAATTGGATTTTATTATTAATTTATTTATCAATACCGGGTATTCCCAAATAAATGACAAATGTTGCAGGAATTTCAGACGCGCTTACAACATGTAATATTTAAGACGTCTTAAAAATAAAAAATTTGTAAAAGTTCGAATGTAATTATTGTAAATATGATCATCAATTAAGAGATGGCGTTAAAATCACTCAAAAATAAACAAAAACTTTATCAGTATCAATTTTGAGAGAAAATGATTATATAAAGACCACGTAATCATTATCTAGGTAAAACATGTTTAGAACCCTATCAACGATTACCCCATAAGTACCCCGATAAATAGTTCTCACCTAAGTTACGGACGTTTCCAAATTGAAGGTGGCCAAAAATGCTACGCCCGCTCCTGCAAGATTAACCAAAACTTTGAGGACGGTTTCCAAAAGCTCAAGTAGAAATATACTTCCTTCTTGCCACTTGTAAATAAAGTTCTCTGGACGTCTTCCGTTAATTCGATTCTCTCGAACAGATTATCTACATAAGTAATAGGCCGTTTTCCACTACTTCATATGTAATCCGATCGCCCAAAAACTGTTTATAAAATATGAACATATTTTGATACCTTTTTTGCTCTGAATGCTACAACTAAAGTTTAGCTAACCCCTAAAGAGATCTCTAGTAAAATATAAGACCTTGAAAACAATTTTATACAACACTAACTAAAGCGTAGATCGATTTGCACGAAAAGTAGCGATTTTAGCTTATTTAACCTTAGCTGTGCAGCTTCCTGGACAATTTTGATTTATATTTCAGGTAAAACTTGATTAACTTATATGTAAAGCAAATTAGCAACCCTAGCAGCAGGATTGAAATCAGTGGCGCCCTCAAATCCTGGCTTGTTTAGCTCTCTACAGTATTCGGACGCTGTATTATCGTTGACCTATGGCTGACTCCAGTGTAACTAGCTTGATAAAGTATCGAATCGCTCGACCTTAAGTTGTCCGTAGCGTAACGCCATTTTTGCACGCGAAAATACAATTGAACGAAATTGAGGTACTATTTGTTTTTATGTATTTACCTGCACCTTGAATGCCATTTATTTGTTTCTCATAAATATATTAAAATTCCGAACTGTTTTATGGCATTTACTGTTAAGAATTAGTTTAATTAGTATCAATATACTTAATACACAAGGAGGAATCATAAGATTTCCTCGTCAGTAATTAATGAAAAGATTTGATTCAGTTTCAATTAAACTCGATTTGCCAGTAGAGGTTTATAAGGTTTAAAAGATTAACTAATTCCTACTGAGCCATAAACCCGGTGAATTCAAAAAGAATTGCGAAATAAAATTCACTATTGCTTCAAGTCCACTTTTTGAACATTTATGTTTATTAAGTGTCATTATAATTATTTAAGTATATATAGAGGACGAGTCAAAAGGACTCCCTCTTGTCTATTAATTCACTGTATTTTGTCAATTACATCGACAATCTTTGACCTTAGCTTATTTAATCTTAGCTGTACAGCTTCCTGGAGAATTTTGATTTATATTTCAGGTAAGACTTGATTAACTTATATGTAGAACAAATTGGCAACCCTAGCAGCAGGTTGAAATCAGTGGAGCCGCAAGTTCAATTAAAGCATATTATCTCGAAGCTAGAAAAGGAAAGGAAATTAGATTTGCATTAGCAGAACGAAGAATCCCGTTCAAATAAAGCCATTCTGGAAGGATTAAAACACTTCGATTTCAACTATTGAATCGAAGACATTTGACTATGCTCTCGTAGCGTGGTGTTGATAATTATCAAACATTTGAATTCAATTATACAGCTTTGCATTTCGAAATTTGTAAAGATAACCGCCTTCATCGATGTCGATCTGTTCCTAGGACAATAGGCGCCCCCACTAAAAGCGCCCATAACCTTCTAGTTATTTATTTGATCGTGTCTCGAATAACCTGAGCATTATGGAACCGTCCACGAACTTAAGTGGGGCCGAAACGCATTGTATTCCCAGTTAGGGTTGCGGGCATACAATTTGTCTGGTGCACGCTCTATATAAAGAATGGGACATAAGTTTTAGTTGCCCGTGTCACAGGAATTAATGTTGCTACGTTGAGGCCGTAAAAACATAATTCCTAGGCCGTTGCAAACCATTAGCGTATGTAAAATATTAGACGGGTTTCGATTACCGTACAATTTCGAAAAGTATCCCAACCTCTTTTATGACATCTAGAATTAATTCTGGTGAGATCATACCCCATTACTAGACGCCTCAAATAATGTTACAGACAATAAATTCAATTATGTTATCTATCCGTGATTCAGTATTATATGATTATGAGAAACTGATTGTCTACCGTAATAAGAAATTAAATATGCTGATTGAATTTAGCACTAAGGAATTGAATTCTTTATTTAATAGTAACCGTTCTCGTTTAATTGTAAATAGCATTCATATAATTATTCAGTTCCTCCATTATCATTTTGGACATAGTTTGTAATGTACCTATGCCGTCGCTGCGAGTTTATCGTTTGCATATAATTAAGTTAATAAATTATGAGGCTAAACTCACCGCATGAAACGACATAGCTACATTAATTGTATTCAGTTTATTTATTTAAAATCGTTTTGTTAGACCTAATCTAACATAACACCCTATATATATTTTAGTTAATTATCATTTATGTAATTGCCGAGATTTTTAACAACCATTTATCATATTTATTTATTTCGCTTTTAATTATTATTTTTCTTAGTTACTTGCTTTTAATTTCCGTTGTATTACTTAGTTGTAAAATTTGGAATATCTCAAATTTATTGTGTTATTTTAATCAGAACAGTTCAAGATTCTTGACTCCAGTCAACGTTATTTTATTTATGTAGGTCAACGGATTTGAATTCTATATACATAACTAACATGAGTGTTTTAGGTAGATTAGATAAGCGTACCTCAGTTTTGTGTATTGATGGAAAATTTCACGTTAATTAAACTAATTTAATTGCTTTATATTAAATAAAATTGAGTTCGTTTAGTTAAAATTCTGTCTGTACTATCATCCGCCATTTTTCATATAACTTTTAATCTTGTTAATTAATGTAATTAATCCCGAATAATTATTTTTGTTATTTTTGAGCTTATGTAAGTAAGCAGTTCTGTTAATATCATTTTTACTGCTTCACACACGTTAAAATTATGCATTTAATGATATATTAGTTTGTTATAAAATATTGTAATTAAGGAAGTTAAACCAAAAGAAAGTTATTTCGCCTTGAATTTGGTGATAGCCGTTTGATATATAAACACGCGTTCAAATCCGGATTTTTTAGAAAAGTTTTTATCTTCGTTGATTAAACGTCTCGTATGGGAAATATTCTGCCATAGCTGGTAAAACAATTTCAAACCGACGAATATAGGTTAAATCCACCCCGTAAAAGAGTGGTAATTTTAACCCTATGAATTATTGTGCAATAAATTTGTAAAATTCCGTTTGCATTGCATAAATTGAAATTTAAAATAAGGAAACAGAACTTTTGCTACAGATCATAGTGCTTTGGGAACTAAAAGGAACAAATTTGGCAAAATACTATTCTCGTTTAGTCAATGATTGTTAATAATAAACACTTATCGAAGTGTGTAAAAAATTTCGATCCTTCCTTAAAGTTTGAAGCGGGGTATCGGCTTGCCACTGTGGATGTGCATCCAGAGATGCATGTCGGCTCTCAATCACTAAACAAACCCAGTTTAATTGTGAACGATTTAACATTAAATCACCTAAATTAATGTTCACCCGCGCTAAACACATAATTAAAACTATTCAAACGAACTGTACAATAAAAGAAAACTAATGCCATTTTGAGATCTACCACCATTAAAATCGATTGAATTGACTAAAAATATTGATCATAATAGGCATTAATATGTCATCTACATTCAACCAACGTAAATAGAACGGCCCTCAACTAATTAGGTTAATACCTAAAATAATGTAAAGAAGTCTGTATAATTTAATTTATTGTTCGAATAAATACTTTTTGTTAAAATGTGTTATTTCTAAATACGTAAAAATTATGACAATTAAAGGATTATATTATTAATATAATATAACCACTAAATGTGTAAATAGTTGCAAAATAGGATATTATACATGACAAAGAATGCATACAGTTCAAAGTAATAAGCCTTCAAATATTTCTAATTAAAAATAAATTCAAACAATCTGAATAAAATAAAAGTAAAGTACATTTCAAGTGTAACAGAGTTATATACAAATAAAATAATATTTTTACAAGATGTGCACCTATTTACAAACAATAACGAACCACCAATATTGTTCATTAGTAATTAATGACAACTAAATTAAAATAAAAGTGTTGTTTAAGCTAAATTACAACAAGAGTAATGACACCAAAACATATACAGTATGTACAAAATAAAAGTGGTCAACAAACTTAAGTAAACACGATTCTAGGGCACCGAATTCACACTGGGAAAAATCCTTGTAAATATTGTATATATTTAAAGTAAGTTTTAGGTAAATGGTTTCCGTAGTATCCAAATACAGTTCTAGACTCAAGCTCCGACTCAAAAGCTAACTCGCGGTATTCGTAACGCTGTTCAAGCAAAGGCTCGTTACAAGTTATTATAGAGCTAATTCTGTACATAATCGTTTATTTATTTTATTAAAACAATCCGTTTAGATGCAAATAATAAGTTCCACATCCTGCCAAATCCTACCAACGAACCCGTCCTCACGACAACTTACCTGAACGAGCAAAAATATAAATAATTTTCATCCTATAAACGTAGTTAATAATCCGTAACGTCACATGCTATATTTTCTTTTAGCGCATACATTGAGTTTGAGAGCACCGACGACAGCACTACACTACATTCTATAAAGTTCCTGTGCGTTCCAGAACGGAAGCAAAGAAAACACTACCAAAATATATTTAGAACGCGTGCACGACAATGGAAAGCAACTAATGAGTTAAGCGAGTGTAATTCCAGAGATTATGAATCGTTTTATATTAAGATTTTTCAAAATTGCTGTCCCAAATTATAAATACACAATTTTTCTGTTTTCTGTGAATGAATGATGAGTGAAGAATGCGTGGTTTGATTGTTTACTTTAGATAACACGTTTTACGTTTTATGATTGTATTTTAAGTATATTAATTGCGCACTACTATCCTAATTTGCAGCAAGGTTACCTATCAGAAATTTAGTAACCACAAGATTAAAAGAAGCACATTTCAGCATCGCTTCCGTATCCGTAGGTTATAGTGCCCCAATTGTTTTAAACATTGCGTCTACATAAAATAAGAAACAAACAAGGGTTCATTTGTTTTTATTTGTAAATTACAAATAAATAACTTTTTGTTTCTTAAATTATTATATATTTTACTTGACTAGCTACATACATAAAAAATCTAGCATAATTATCTTTTAAAGTCCAGTCCACAAGCATAGTTCTAGATTTACAGATAAACTTTTTTATTAGACAACAAAACTGGTGTAGTGTTCCAAAAACCACCGTTTTCTCACATATAAATTTAAAACTACGTGGTGAAATGGGATAAAATATTACGTATAGATCGAGTTTAACTTAGACTAGCAGGTCCGTTTGGCATGTGTTGACGGTGTAAAATCTGTAGTATAACAAGTGTTGATTATCTTTCCTAAAAACACTAAACATGCATACACTTACATTTTGTTTCTGTAAATTCAACTTTTCTAATGTAATGTGAAGTATTGTCAATGTTACTGTCAAATAATTGACTAATTTTTATTTCATAAATCAGAGTCGATGCTTTAACATATCATTCTGTTCACTGAAAAATCATACATACATTTTTGATTTGATAGGAAGTAATGCCACTATCAGGTAATTAAAGTGAAGATTAAAATGAGCTTTTTCAGCGAACAGAAGTGCACATACACACACACACACACACACACACACACACACACACACACACACACACACACACACACACACACACACACACACACACACACACACACACACA
>JAHWXV010809903.1:0-11854 GCA_024586415.1 Phrixothrix hirtus
TAATTTGTAAAATTAAAATAAATTGTGAACTAATTCATTACTTCATAATGAAAACAATCGTTTCGGGTGAACTTAATAAATATACAGACAAGTATTTTCGACGTGTTCGTATTACTAGCACAAGTAATGACATACTTAGAATGAAGTAGACCGTGAATGCAGAGCCATCCAATGTTCGCTAGCAAATTAACGGGTAGAAATGCTGACCACTGGTGTTCGCCGGCATTTTTCGGTTTCGAATTTTTACTATAGGCATGAGCAATCTGTTTATATAAAATCAATGGTTAAACAAAATTTTATAATAATTGTTAATAATGTATGGTGCGCCCTCTCTGATTTACACATTCATTTATACGCCAAGGCATTGATTGAATAAGGTGGTTTATTTTATCTTGCTCTGCTACCATAAATAATCTCAGCCCAAACCATAACACTCACAGTAAGGTGCACGTACCTCTCAACTGTAAATCGAAGATTCCGTCGTGTATTTCTAAACAAAATCTAGATTCGTCACTAAAGACAACACGATACCATTTAAGATTCCAATGAGATCGTTCATTGCACCATTTAACCGTTGCTGACAATGATCTGTAGTCAAATGAAGCACAAGTTGCGGACGATATGATGTTAACCCAAAACTTCGGATTCGGCGATAAAATGTTCTAAGGGTTACAAAGCAACCTTATTCACCAAATGATTGGTCACCAACTGCCCGAGTAGATGAAAATCGTTCTATAAAAGCCAGTTGTTTTAAGTGACGATCTTGGCAGTCATTCGTTCTTCTTGAAGCCCCGGTTCCTCTTTTACAATGTTCCTCGCCATCTTCAAACCATGCAGGACACACTCGTATTATAGTAGACCTACTTCGATTTACACGGTTAGCAATTTCCCCAAATGAAAAACCAGGTTCCCGCAAACCAAAAATTCGACCTCTATGAAATTCGCTTAATTGACTGTATTATCCTCATTACCGTACTCTAGGCATGATCAAACAAACAAGACACGTTAACATAGGAACGAAAATCAGAATAATGTTAGTTGACAATGAAAAAGAACAACAAATCATACGAAAAACACAGACCGAAAAAGCTAACTAAAAATTATAACAACTGTCAAATGTGGCGTTATCACATTACCACCTGATCTCAAAAGTTAGTCAACTATTACTTGATGCCAGCGCAATAGATCTACCAACTTTGATTAAGAAATTCCTACTCCTTCTTGGTGTTGCAATCTCTATGTCACTGAGTACACTTGGTAAGTTATAAGTCTTACTTGTGTAAGCATGAAAATGTTCGATCTGACACGCTTGAATTTAGAACATTTATTTTTACATTCTCTTACCCTATATGAGATATAAGTAAAAGAGAAGGTATTGCTTTCGACCGTTATCTTCGATATCAAAATTATAGTGGAAATACGCGTTTTCGGGTACTCTGAGTACGAAAATTGTATACATCGTCGCAAGTCTTTACAGAAATTTCACCAAAATCCAATCACCAAAAGTGCCACTTTACTTTTGTCATTTTCTGATTTTGAGAATTTTTCCCGAAATTGGCTTTAACAATTTTTTCAAATTGTCATTTTTAGATATTTTCCGAATTTTTTGTATTTCGAGTCTTTTGCGAAATAGGCTTCAACGATTTTTTTAAATTATATTTCTTAGACCTTTAAGACTCTTTCATGTAATCTAGGCGATTACTCAGAAAATTTTCCCTAAATCCAGTAACCGGAAGTAATTTCACCGTTAGCTTTGTATAAAATGACGTTGAAACTAAAAGCCAAATGAAAATTTATATTTGTGGTCATAGTCGCCTTTTTTGTACAATCAAGAATTTGGTTAAAATCTGACAACCGGAAATACCACTTTATTTCTGTCATTTTTAGATATGCTTCCAATTCTTCATTATCACGGTTTTCTTGAAATTGGGCCTAACGATTTTTTTTAACTGATTATATTTTTTGCTACCTAATTTAGTTCTATATTAACCAAGGAATTCCTCCCATAAATTTTTGAAAATCCAGTAATCGGGAGTACTTGGAGTATCAGGTGTGAACAACACATCTCAAAAGGTAATCATGATATGAAAGTCAAGAACTATACTTTGGTTTTATTTCTTCCGTATATGAGACGGTGAGAATTTAGCAAAAATCGAATGACCGAAAGTGCTACTTTATTCTTGTAATTTTAAGTTCTTTGTAATTGTCTCGAAAATGTCTCTAACTATTTTTTTGCAACTTGCTACAGGTCTTATGACTTTGACATCCTTCTACGTAATTTTAGATGTTTTCTTGAAAAAATATGTTGAAGCTGGTTATTAGAAAAAATATCTCGAGTTAAACAGGTATTTGCGTGTCCAGTAACTTGGATGGGTGACCGTTAAAATATTGTTCCCAAAATAAACGTAAATAATATTTTTATCATTTGTGGAAATTTGCATATTAGTATATCTATGTAGGTAAGAGAAAGTAAGTAAAAGCTGATATAACTCGACAATGGTCTACTCTTGACATATAATGTCTTACATAAAGTTATATTTAAGTTCACCGGAGAATCCCCAAATTTAATTAAAATTCGGACATTCCTTTTAAATTAGCGAAATTGTGGTCAATTTCCGGTATAACTGGAAGTTGTAGATAATTGAAAATATCTTAATTGAAATGAGCTCTTTGAATAATCTCCTCTTTGCAAATCTTAAAAAAATGCGTAGCTATAGTTTCCTAGATAAGTACTGGCTCTGTTCATTGTGAAGGACCGAGGTCATCGATAGTGTAGCTGGCGGGGCACACCGATATTTTTAGTGCTAGCCATTCAAGTAAGGCAGTTACTCCACTAGTTGCATTGTGTAAGCACAACAAGGTAGATGTTAATTTCATCTGCATTCAGTTATATAATGATCTGAGATATTCATTCAAAGTGGCAGTCAGAAACACTTACTTGTTTTATTAAATTAAAACTTTTGGCGGAAAATGATATTTTTAGCAGCGACTTCTGTAAATTGGGAGTACCTTAAATACCAATATTTCAGGAGGTTTGAATATAAAGGACAATATACTACTAAACAGTCGTTCGATAAAGGAGTATAATGACGAATTGTATAACACAAAAGCGAGCAAAGTAAAAACTGTCCCAAGCCCACTAATTGCTTTAAGTATATCTACTTACTGTCATACTTGACCGTATACATCAAATTCTCTCAAAAACACCCAGTAATACGAAAACATAAGGTACTAATTTTTTCATATTTTCTGTTATCTGTGTGACATCCTATACACGATAAAGCATGATCAGAAATTATTTTGATCTTATTAAATTAATGAATTAATGCACACCATGGAATATTTTAGTAGTACATTTTACTCTTACGCAACTAAATTTTACAATTGTTACAGCTATTTAAACTAATAATATACTAACTAGACTTAAAAATTAGTTTCGGGCAGCGCCTAAGATTAATCAATTTTAGATCATGCTTTATTTACAAAGAACTTTAACCAGATGTCCGCATTTAAATGTTATTGATGTTAAAATTTATCTACGTATACTACTTATCTTTGTTTCTTTCTAAGTTTTGTTATTCTATTTTTATTTCTGTGCAATTTATATTACATTATACATGAATAAAGATTGTTATTTTATTTCAGAAGAGATACTTTGTTCCGCTTTGAAGATTAGTCTACGTAGTACCAATCACTATTCAGTACCTACCGGTCTATACCATCGACGGCTTTCGAAGGACCCTGTATGTTATTTCAGTATCATCCGTGTTTAAAACTATTATGGAAAACTGATGTAACTTCCAACTATTTACATTTTTATAACGGTGTTAAATAATAAGCATCTTACCTTCGACTCGTAACAGAATGGACCACAGATTACTAAATAGAATCGTCTTCATTGTCTCATCAGTCTCGTCAACGTTAATAGACAATTATTCTACTCACGGTAGTAATATTTATTTAAATTCGTTTTGTAATTTTCTTTGTATTGCGATTAACTAGATTAGGAGTTCTTTCGCGCTATACTTGGGAGAGTAACTTAGTGTCTCTAATAGACATGCGATGTGAAACTGTTACAATTTGAGCTGATATAATAAACTCGGTAACTATATTTTCCTTTAGAATAAACTCCTCATCTATACATATATTTATAAAAAATTTATGTATTTCAACTCACGAACTACCGATAGAAACCAAAATGAAACTTTTCTCAAGTCTCTCAACCTTCATAGGACGATAAACATTTAAGGGTGATACTTTGTGAGAATACAGAGCAGATATTCAGCAGAAGGGTACTTTCTGAAAAAGTAGTTCTGACCCGTTGAGTGATGTAGATGCAGCGTTCACGTTATGTTTTTGAATAAATCTTAATCCTCCTATTTTATCTATCTTCTGAGCTTGATAGTCTTTGAATAAAAGAGTACTAATAGAAAGTTACTATGAGGTACACCTTCAATCAGCAGAAAATTGGGAGATTAATGTCCGTTTTAAACAACTACTGAAGGCTAATTAAGCAGCGAAATTGAAAGGACCCTATGCTTGCTTATTGTAAGAAACTTTAAAACCATCTACCTATACGACCGAGTTCGCTATGCCATTATGTCGGCGCTAGGTACTCGTTTTTAAATGGCCACGTCTCGCGTACTGAAATCTCATACAAACCAGATTAGACCGTGGAGTTCTTTGTAAACCATCATCACAATTTTAGCACTACATAATTCTTCAATTTTAAAGTTAGTATTTCAATTCTAATTCTAGAAACTATAAATGTTATACTATAATTAAATCGAGTGGGTCCATCTTTGGCGGTAGTAAACTGTATAGATTAGGGTTGGGTAGTAGTTTAAATAAATAAAAGTAAACGTTTTCATGTACCTGAAGGTGCTTTAACTTAATAGTTGTAAATGAAATTGTTCGATAAATGATATAAACACAAATTCTGTTGAGACACCCTTTCCTGCTCTTATCTATTTATACTGTAACCGCTAACAGGATACGCATAAGGTGCATTTGCCGCAAATTTTGGTACGATAGCCTTATTTACTTATTTAAAGGTGTGTATACCAAAATAGTTGCTAACTGTGTTGATAATTGATTTAGCCATTCCTGAGCTAGCAATTATACAAACCTCCATTGGGCGGCTATTGGGAACACCAAGCAGTAACCTGAGGTTTTAGCAGTACAATTGACTCAGACGTTTATCAAAGTAATTTAAATGGTTTTTGGATCTCAACATGCTGATCCTGTATATATCTAGCGTGGCCTTGCTTTTTCGAGCGGTTACGATTTTATGACCGGTTAATTATATGTTTTGGTATTAATGAAACTTAAAACTAAAGGTCATATAACATTTCATTAGAGGTTTCAATTTCATGATCATTTTGGCGTTACATAAACAAATACCTTTTAGTATATGATATTTGAATCACACTATTAAATAAAACCATCAACATATGAGGGGAGGTAACTTAATAGTACAAGCCTTTTTCTCGTTTTAATAAAAATCTTAGAGTAAAAACTTTAAAAAGTTAAGAATTTATGGCCAGTAGCCGAAAAACAAGTAAAATGCGGTCTCAAAATTCGTTACAATTTGCTTTACCAAATAAATGCCAGATAGAGGTTTGTGTGACTAACAGTTTAGGAGTGCCAATATTATTTGGTATTAACATAAGTAAGAAAAATTCGGGAATCGGACTTCTAAATTATGTGACAGCCGATATATGTACCAATTTAAGACATCCAGTTCGAGAAAAGTGTAGCGGATTGTGAAGTACGTGAATTTAGCTTTATATATTAAATCAACTTGAACAGATTTGTTTGTTTATTACAAACTAAACGCATGTGGATAGAATTCGATAATTACTATTAATAATCCTAAAATATCTTAGCTGAATGACTGCATTAAGTTATCAGTTTTTGTAGATTTAAGGTAATGAATGGGTTGGTTGGATCCATATCAACAATCCCCGTGTATGAAGTAATGAACCTTATAGGAGATTGACTTCAATTGAAATGCAAACTTGTAAAATTAATTATTATTTGTAGGCATTTGCGTCATACTTATTAATGATTGCTTGGTTTTTGCAGAAATTAATGATAGTTAAACATAAATCCACATATGATACAATTAACAATTTTTACCGATCAAGTCCCCACCCTAACATCTGAGTATTATAGTAAAAGCAAATGTAACAAAAATATTATAGGAATAATCCCCTGCAGTAAAATATCACCCCAGTCTTATATTTAATCAGGGAGAATTTTGTTCTCGAGATCACTTAAGTATATTGCAAATAAACATCATTCTGTTAAATTGGTCCAGAATGGTTGAGCTATTTCCGGATAATAAAAGCTCAATTTATGTTTGTATGTTGTTAACTAATAAGCCCTTATATAATCAAAATAAAGATATTTCTAGTCCAGTGGATTTAAAGGAATTAAATCTGTATAGAAAGAAAACCCTACTACATTTTTTTCTTTTAACGAGTATTTCAGTATATTGTTATTCGAAATAAAGTTTGAGTAAAGCTTTTGAAAGCTCATAAACGTTTTTCATTGAATATAAAATATTATAGAAACGCCCACCGCCGAACTACATTTTTTATTTCTATTTTTAATTATATACTACTTTAATTACTAAAACATTCTCCCTTTACATTTATATATTCGAATTAATAAGTTTATCACAAAATTACTTTCTAATACCGTATATTTCAGTTAGGATTTCGCTGAACCCTTAGTTATGAGTGCCCAGAGGCTCTGAAAATTTAGGAAGGGTTGCGAATTTAACGCATATTCAAAAATTTACAATCATAAAGTTGCTTTAAAACTACAAAATTTTAGAGATATAATATTTTTGATTATAATTGTACGCTTATGTTTAAACCTATGCATCTTATTATAATTATTTTCGGATGTGATTATAAACTTTTAGTACATACAAAACTGGAATTTCAATCAAATAAAGCACCAGAACTACAGCTGATATACCTCCCTCCTTAATATTTCGTTTAAAAATATCTCACTTCGTTGGCAATTTTAGCACAAGATGTTTCTCTAATATTTCATTAAAAACACATCCTTTTAAGTTTCCTTTGAGGTAATGATTAGGGATCGTATGATTGTAGAACACAATGCACAGTACATTTTCTTAGAAATTATACCATCACAATAAAATGCCTTTTATAATAATTTATTCTCAAAATATGCGAAATATTGTATAAATTTACATTAAATTATTTGAATCACGTGAATTCAATTTTATGGAAAATGCCACCATAAAACGGCAATCAAGGCATTTGCTTTGTTATACTATATTATTTCCGCACAGAGAAAAAAACAATAACAAAACAGTTAAATTAATAAGCTTTAGAGAATTTCACGAAACAAACGGGACAGAAAAATTTCAATGAAAGCGGAACGTCTGTAATCCGAAAGCTCCAATTTAATCTTGTAATTGTCAATTCACTTGCTAGAGTAGAAAACTCAGGAGAGAAGCCATCAGCTATACGCCACTTTTAATCTTCTCTTAATCTCTCTCATCAATTGCGTTTCGAACTTTTAGATAGAGATACTTAGTTAAGTTGTATCATGTTATACAGTACTACATACATAGCTGCCGAGACAAATTTTCGCAATTAAAATGTCTTTGTCTTGCTATAATTACTATAAGACCGGGTTGAAAAGCAAACAGCATTTTTGTTAACAGATATTTGTAATAATTAAATAATAATACTAGTAACAAAAAAAGCATGCATATTCAAATACAAGTTTCTCTTAATACTTGATTACCTCCTGGTCGAGGACAAGATTCGTTTAAAAGTTTCTAAATAATGAAGTGCCAAAGTTTATAATAATTTAAAGAAAATGTATTTATCATTTGAAACGAAATGTCATCTTTTAATAACAAATTTAGATTTGTTCTAATTTTAAAACATGCGATGTTTACTTCTACAACAACATACATTTCTTTATACTCGTGTGGAATGAACGTGCGTGGCATGGCAGTAAAGATTTTGTTTCAAACGTTTTCAAAGCCGTCGGTTAGGGATAGTTGTATTTTAAAATTAAACTGAAAAAAGCCATAAGTGCACGAATCCGTTATAAATAAATAAAAACTTTACCTATTTTTGGAATCAAGGTCTAAGTCCCTTCTTATTTTTCTTCCAGAATTAACTACATTCGTTTACTTTTTAACAATCTCTATCTAGTTTGCCTATATTTTATTATTCTGTTAACACTAAAGTACAACAATTCAGTTATAATTTCTGTGCTTCCTCTTCTATCAATTACAATTGTTTTAGTTTACATCATAGTCATTTTGAAATAAATAATTTGTTAAGCCTAGCGAAGAGGCTGTTGCTATATGACGTTGCAAAACGACTTGGTGAATCAATTAACTTCGTATTTACAAAAACTTACTTACTACAGGTAAAAGTAAAATCCTCTTTTTTTAACATGTCTAAGGACATTTATCTTTATCTAAGCCCTTATTATTTAAGTAGCAAATAAATACCAAAGGAATAATTAGAAAACGGCCTTAATATAATATTAACCATAATACATATATCAAGATTTTAAATATGATTTGAACTACATTAAATGTAGAAAAATCAATAAGTAGATAGAGATAGATGATTCTGTGACAGCATTCCTCTTCCAATAACTGCTTTTTGATTGCTTTTTAGTTACTCGCCTGCTGCATAATTACCTTTTAATTACTTTTTAATAACTCGCCTGCAGCAAAATATATACAGGGCGCGTCAAAACAAATATACAGGGTGCGGTAAAATGAATAGCGATTGAAGCAAAATGGAGGATTTAACGCAGCAGCCTTGGGGGGAATACAGGTAAATTTAGTTACTTTCGTCCAACATCTTGAATTTTTATGATCACCATCCTTAATTTGGTCGTAGCAATGTTTGAATTTAGGGAAATCTAGTTATTTCGTCGTTCATCTTTGATTTCTAGGGATTTTTCCGTATTCTGGATGATGGGTTACAAATTAGCGGTTCAAACGCTGGGTATATGGATATTAATATATGACCATCATGCATATTGATGTTTGAAATGGAACTCCCGTGTTGTTCACCGTTCACTGTCAATTTACCGGAATTTTTGTGGCGAAGCAACAAATTAACAATTATAGTCTAAGGCGGAATATACTTTTAAACGGGCTCCTTTTTGGGTCAAATTTAAAATAAAGGAGTTTATGCCTTTCAATTTCAAAATTTTGAATCTTGGAGATTATATATTTAATATTTATTTAAAGTAATTATTTGGCATTAGAAATTATTTTATCTAGAGTAGATACTTTAAGATACTTTAATTTAATAACGGTTTGTCTTTATTTGACTGTTAGATCTGCCGTAATGTTGCAAATGGTCTTAACAGAATTAAAACAATTACTGGAAGTGTATTTATGGATTTAACGTATTCAAACTGTTTAACATAATAACAGTATTTATATAGAGTTAATTATTTTTAAATACCGTGCTAATTTTTCTGATATACTTAGCGTAAAGCCGTTTGATATCAACCTTTAATATGCATAGGAAATAACCATGTGAAACATTTTCTATGTGAAAGTAATAACTTTAAAGATTTATAAAAACGTTGTATCAGTTTAGAATCATATTTTCATAGTACATTCGTTCTAATATAAATAATGTATAAGATTAAATCAATTTTCAGAATATTTTACCGTATCTCTTATTAAAAATTAGTTTAGGCAAACATTTTATGAAAGGGTTATAACTGCTTTAATCGAATGCTACAAGTAGAAATTATGTTTAAGAAGTATTATGTGAACTGAATTTTATCTCTAAAGGTAGGTAGTGTTCACATGGTGCATTTGGTGAAAACATTCAAGGCTAAAGCTGTGATAATTATGCCGTTTTATCCCCAAACCGTTACACCCTTGAATTATGTTAATTATCTAAAAAACACGCTACCGCAGTTGTATATATAACACATACCTATAATTTACATAAATTATTATTATAACGTGTCTAGTTCGTCAAGTTACATTTTATATGTATATCAGGTATGCATCCCACACCTTTTCGTTATCTATAATTATTTCATATTAGAAGTAGTAGGTTTGTAAAAGTAGCTACAGAGATAAATCAATAAGTCTTTAGTTATATAAACCTTCACTCAATTTATTGGATATCTAGATTAACCAGATCATCGTAGTAGTTCTTTATCTCGTTTTGTTGCGTAAGGACAGATTTGCACTAAACAATTTGATTTTTCAGGTTTTAATGCAGCAACACAGAGAAATTCAATGTAGTTTTAGTTTCACTTCATCAGAAAAAGTACAGGCATTTACATTGTAGATAAGGAAAAATAGTTGTGATAAATTGTATTATTTTACAACTCGGGAAAAATATCAGCTGCTTGATAAGGACAATTTTTAGACTATAGATTGATATGACATTTCAGCAACTACTTTTAATTTTTATGACATTTGCAGTTACCGCTAATAACATTAAAAGTAATAAATAGTGTTTAACAAATTTTTAGTTCTTCTAATGTCTTGAAAGATTTTTTCTTTTGTTTACAGCAATACGAGTCTTTTTGTGTAATTGTTTTAGCAACGGAAGTCCATCTTTTCTGAAACCTTTTGACTTCTTTAATTTTTGTTTTGATTTTCTCGATGTTTCTTGATTTGGCATTATTTTGAACAGTTTGTAGGATTAATGCTTTAGGGAACAAAATTTGTACTGCTATTTCCAAACTAAATCAAGATAACTTTAGCATAATGGGATGAAGCCATATGTGACCGTTAATAGTCACGCATTAGAGGCAATAATCGTTGGTGTAAACGTTCCTGTTTTTAAGTTTTCTGAATTATAGTTTCTTTTGCAGCAAAAAATTTGCTTGCTTTTTCACATGAGCAAATGGTTCACCAAATTTCAACGAAATACACATATCGACGTTAAGACACTAGATTAATATTCGTTAAAGTTCTACGAGATAATTTGCGAACCTCCTGAATTTCCGAAAACTAGTAGAGACTTATTCCAAGAGATAAAGCTTGCAAGAGGTCACATCCATGCTCGGGAAGTCACATACATCGTTTCTTAAATTATAGATGAGATTAATAGAGGCACCACATATTTGTTATCAAACTGGTATATCTGAAAAGAGTCGATAAACTGGGAAGCTTACGTAGGTTGGTTGAGTCAATTGATCCTTACAATTTTTAATCCTCTATGGTTACGTCCGTACGAGTATTAAGTTACTATGGCTTGATAGTAAAATATTTCCTAAAACTTCAATGATCTTTCCTATAAGCATGTTAGTAAATGATAGATTCAAAACATAATTTACTAAATATACTGAAACAAATTAGTTTGCTACAGTTTATAAAAATTACATAAAGGTAAAGTGTACCCAATACCGCAAATCAAGGTTTTATGTCTTTTTATTTTATTGAAATACAAGAAGACAAAATATCACCAAAAAAGTGAACGCTACGAATTAATTGAAGTGCCCAAATTTTGCCGATGTCATATGTTGTTAATTTTCGTCACCGCTGTCATATAGTAATCTCGTTGTATTTTCAAATTCCTTGACAAACATCAATATGGTTAAAAGATTTAATAATCCATCTTTCAAAAGCTTTAGGTTACTTTGAAATCAAAGGCTTACTTAAAGCATTCACTGGGATAGTTCTGAAGTTCTGAAAATATTGGAAAGAAGCTTGAACAAAATAAAACGCTCGACTACGTTATCTGATTAATAATAATATACAGGGTGTCTCAAAACTGTTGAGACATAGAGCTACCACGTATTCTGGGGATCAAAATAAGTCGATTGGAATCAACTTACCTATGTACAAAAGTGT
>JAHWXV010809915.1:0-14655 GCA_024586415.1 Phrixothrix hirtus
CAAGCACCCCAAAACCCGTCACTTAAATATAGTCGTCTGTGAGATGAATGTTTATGAATAATGTTCCTCTTAGATATGGTTATGAATCTAGGGTTAAGAAAGGGTGCAACATCACAACTTGCATATGTTATTAGTTGCATTATAACCAACTAACTCCTAGTGATATTGTTGTTTCTAGATGTGTTAAATATTTTAAAGCAAGTATGTAGAATAAAAATAATGCTTTCATTGTTTACAATTCATTTTCTGTGATTAGTAAAATTGAATAAAACCGTATACCTACTATTATGAATAAATTCAACTTTTCTTCTTTTATAAAGGTTCTTGCATACGAAAGTCATTCATACAACGACTTTAAGAAGTTAGAGAGCGCATATTTCATTTTTATTAGTTACTTTTAGGCGAAAGCGGGAACCTTATGAAGAACTTTCGAAAAGTTTGCATTAAATTTTAAACCAGGTTACTATGATACCATTAACGTAAATAAATTTTACTATCAAAAGTTTAGTAATTATACAAGCAAATGTCTAGCCTCCTGAAATGTTATATTTTGATTAAATCAGAATAACTAGCATTTTAAAATTCATCAATGTCTTAACTGCGTGATTAAATGTTCTTTACGACAAACTCTGACAACACACGGTAAGGAATTGATCTTTTTTCGTGAATTTATTATAAATAAATTCTATATGCAAAATTTGTGTTGATATATTTCAATAATACGTAAAATGTTTCAACTTGAAATATGTTTCTGAATAATGTATACAGATTTACATGCTTTAGGGAATACTTTGTGTAAAATGACAACTTTTGTGCTACATTTAAGATACGCAAAAAGAATACGTTTCAGTGTAACAAAATCAAATACTTCATTGCTTGTTGCGCTTCCAGAACTATATACTATTTTGTAATTATATTATAATATTAAATTTCATACCTATACGAGTACTATTATGCTAAGCTAGAGCTTATGCGAATGGCTCACTAGGACCCTTTTGACCATCATTTAATTGCCTAACGCATTCCGAGACATTTCATACGTAAGTTTATTTAAAGTTTATTAGTATATTAATTTTCATTACCTTTGAATCATTTTATAGATAGAGTTTGACGTTTTAAAATTGTTACAGGCATTTAAACGATTACATAGGTATACAAATATGCACTTATTCACAAATAATTAAAATATTATTTACGTTTATTTTGGGAAAGGTAATTCTAATGACCACCCATCCAAGTTACTGAACACGTAAAACCCCGCTCAACTCCAAAGGTTTTCTCTGATAATTCGCTTCAACGCATTTTTTTCAGGAAAACGTCTAAGTTCGCGTAAAAGGATGCCAAGGGCGTAAGCACCGTCGTAAGTTTCAAAAAGATTCTTAAAAACGTTTTCGAGAAAATCGCAAAAAACTTAAAAATCGCAAGGATAAAGTGGTACTTCCGGTCGTTGATTTTAACTACCTTCTGCTCTTATCTACAGAAGATATAAAACACAAACATAATATTTGATTTTCATATAATAATTAATTTTTGAGATACGTTGTTCACAATTAATACTTCAACTAGTTCCGGTTACTCGATTTTCAAAAATTGCTTGATTAATATAAAACTAAATTAAGTAGCAAAGAAATATACTAAGTTTTAAAAAAAATCGTTGGAGCCGATTTTAAGAAAACCGTGAAAATGGAGAATTCAGAAATTATCTAAAAATGACAGAAATAAAGTGGTACTTCCAGTTATTCCACTTGAACCAAATTTTTAATTTTTCAGAAAAAGGCGATTATGACTACAAATATAAATTTTCATTTAATTAGGGCTATTAGTTATTGTATTCAGAGTTAACAGCGAAATTACTTCCGGTTACTCGATTTACAAGAGATTTTCTGAGTAACCGTCTAGATTATAAGAAAGGGTCTTAAATGCTTAAAAAATGCAATAGCTTTTAAAACAATCGGTAAAATCTCGAAAAACGAAAACTTCGGAAAATATCTAAAAATGGCGGAAATAAAGTGGTACTTCCGGTTATTCGCTTTCAACCAAATTCTTGATATAGCACATGAAGGTGATTGTGACCTTAAATGTAAATTTTTATTTAGCTAGGATTTTTAGTTTCGTTGTTATTTTATTCAGACTTAAGGGCAAAACTACTTCCGGTTACTCGACTTGTAGAAAATTTTGTATAAAATCGCCTAGATTATATGAAAGGGCATTACATTTTTAAGAAATGTATTAATTTTTAAAAAAATCGTTATAGCCCAATTCGAAGCAATCTCAGAAAACCAAAAAATTACAAGAGTAAAGTGATACTTCGAGTTTTTCAATTTTAGTGAAAATGTTGCGGTCGCATGCGACGTAAGATAGAAATTCAAATGTAAAAATGTAAAAATTTTGTTATTCTAGGACTTGAGGTTTTTGAGGTATCGTGTTCACAGACACACACACACACACACACACACACACACACACACACACACACACACAAACCCACACACACAAACACATACACACACACGCACGCACGCACAGAAACACGCACACACAGGAACACGCACATACACACACACACACACATACACACAGAAGCACAAACGCACGTACACACACACACACACACACGCAAGCACACACACACACACAGAAGCACACACATACACAGAAGCACACATACACACAACACACACACACAACAACGCACACAACACACACACGCAGACACACAGTCACACTCACGCGCCCAGATCAATTTTCAAAAACAAGATTTTCTTACTCAGGGGACCCGAAAACGTATATTTTCACTAAAATTTCAACATCGAAAGTTTTGGTCCAAAACAATACTGTCTCTACCTATATTTCATATAGGGTAAGAGGCAGTAAAAAAGAGGCATAATTGTGCACTCAAATATTAAGGAAAATTTTCGACTACACAAACTTTTTTATTAATTAACTTTACTGCTAATTATAATAAAATAGAGTAAAAGTGTTGGACACTTTAATAAGACCAAATTCAATAGGAGGATAGTTCTATACGTCAGGTAAAGATCAAACAACGATCAATAATACTCTTAGCTTATTGTTATAAATTGGTATAGGTAAGTCACTGACTATTAATCCGCAAGCATTTCAAAAACCAATTGCAATGATTTTACCATCCGACGGCATCACTTTTGCCTATTGCGGTCCACTTGAACCAGTTTTTGTGCATTCCGAACTTTAGTGGTGGATCATGTCTCATCTATGGTAGTAAATCGACCCAAAAATTTAGTTGCATTACGCTTAAACTATTTCAAATAGTATTTAAATGTAGCATCAGTCTTGCGTAAAGTTATTCATATCGAAATCGTCTTTTAAAATTAAAAATTCTGCATCGGTCGATAAATTTACACGCTCGACAATATTACGCAACGATATGTCAACACAATGTCATTCGCTTTTTTATAATTTCTGGTATATGGTCATCTTGTGGCCTACCGGACCGCTCAGCATCGCGAACGCCCTTACGCCCACAACTGAAATCATTAAATTACATCATGTAACAGATTTGGGATAACATTTTTCCAGCGTTGCCTCTATTATTGTTTTTATACTCAGAAAATGCTGTTTAATGGAATGCTAAAATTAATTAATCCCATTCTAGTGAAACTAATCCAATTAATTTACTATAATTGGATATCAAACATAAACTAATCGCTATATGTGCTTGAAAGTTGGAATAGTGTCATCTGTAGAAATTTATTTTAACAAAGTAATATTTATTTTATTGTTTTTACTTGACTTAATTGAACCAGATTAAAAATGTGATTTATAAACGTTGTAGTTTCTATACTGTAGTTGCGGGAACTTGGGACTAGTTTTTCAATCTCCAGTTAAATTTAACTAAATTTAACCTTACCTATCATTGTAATAACACTCTAATAACAGTTATTTCTGCTGAGTTGGATTGGTGTTGTGGTTAGCATATTTGACTCTGCCACCATATAACGAGGGTTCAAACCCAATCGAGGTTACTAAGTTGTTCGGCAGAGAACAGTTAAGAAATATGGCTTCTTCTCGGTAAGAAAGTGAAATTGTAGGACCGGTTCTAAATGCAATGTTTGGCACGTTAATATATCATGCTGAGCTTGGAACCCTTCGAGATTTGGTAAAATTCCAGTAGTAGTAGGCATGGTGAAATGACAATAATAATTGAAGCGCCATGTAGGCTAAGGGAATTTCTACATCCTTAACTTTCAAGTACAAAACAAAGTTTAAAAAATTACTGGAAAATATCTGCAATAAACGATTAACTAGAGGTTGGAAAACTGATCCTTAATCCTGGCATTGACATACCTTCACTCTCGTTTTAGTAGATAACATTTGTTTTGTTTTAGAACATATTATAATGGTAATATTATTCTATATTAATTCTAATTAATTTTCCCTACAAATGGAATGTATATCTAAAGAATACCGTTGTATACGAAAATTGAGATAAATATTTAAATAGAATACATTTAATTTTAATTCTAATTTCCGTTACTGTTTATGTCAACAGTGTTTCATTGTAAATTATATCAAAGAATCCTAAGTAATTTAATTATAGGCATTTAGAAATTATCTCAGAAGGTGGGTTAAAGTTCAAGATTCTTCGTTTTTACGTTGGAGTTGAAATCTTTAACAGCCTTGGCTATGTCTAAATAATCATTACTTTTAATTAAATAATAACATAACTGTCAACTTAAGAACAGAATAAGATGCTGGCCCATTTACATTATACATCATTTACTACGTAATGCATTTGCTTTTTGTCAAAGCTAATTGCATTTTTTAAAAGCAAGATAACCAACTAACCCTAATTTATTATTATGTTTCTTCTTTAAAAGCTTATAGCTATTAAGGTGAGCCTAGACAGCCAATTGTATTGTACAATAAATATTATTTATTTGTAAATGCAGTCTTTCACTTACATATACCCAGCTAAATATTATTGTACAAAAGATTACTATAATTCAATTGTCAACAAAATTTTTACTATTGTATTTCAAAGAAGCATGTAAAAGTGTAACAGACCTGGAAATCGATAACTATAAGGAAAGGAAACTTCATTTGTGAAAGTATACCATCTACGCGGTAGAATATTAACAAATACCCAAATGTTTACGTAATACGTTAAAACGGTCAATCATTATCATTAGCGATCTATGATATTAATTACTTACAATCTCCTGTGATATTTTACCTCTGTGTAAAATTTACAACTAAAATAATTATAATCCAATTATAGTACTGATTATTATAAAAACGACGACGCCCATGGCTATTAATTAAACAAAAGGACAATCTCATCAATAAAAAGTTATAACACTAAGTAAGGCACGTGTTCAAATTCATTAACCATTGCTAACAGTCATTTTCGGCACAAGTCCGCTGTTACCCCATATTTTGGACCCGAAATCGATTTTCACAGAAGTAGGCGGTAGCCGAGTTATATTTTTAAAACTGACAGATGGCACCACAAGCCCTACCAACCTATTTTCTTGTTAGGAAAGGGAAGTCATGTTTCATATTATCGGAAAGGTATTTGAATTATCTGTTACGATTGAATGTTCTAAATTAAAATGTCTGGTTAACCACTCCTGGGTGACAAGCGTTCGAAATGTATAATATGCAAAAATAATTTTCATTCAGTTTTTCATTTCGCGTTGTTCCAAACACAAAATCGTAAAAAGGATTAAATACACCATAAAGGAACATTTTAATGAAATAAGGAACTAGTCTGAGAACTTTTGCTAAAAGTTTGAAAATATCTACCTTCAACTGTCTAACGATAAAACAATTGGCAACCTCTTCAAACCTAGGTGGAATGCTATCTTGGTTACTATTATATTTTGGCGTAAATCTGCCAGACACCCTAGATACTTTTTAAACACTTCAGATTTCAAGGAACCTCAAAGGCGCATTGAAAACCCGTTTTGCGTTATATTAATTTCTTTGCCACATAAAAAAGGGGGTAAGTGCGTTAACTTTTTCATCAAGCGGTAGAACGAGTTTATGAGTTATCCTACACAAAAAATTAAGTAACTATTTGGTAATAACTGACTAATTTAGTAACATTAGTAATACCAATACTAATAACAAATACACAACAATAACAGGCCTGAAACCTTCAAACCAACAATTTCGTAATGAAGTGACATCTATCACATAGTTAGTAACATACATTTTGTTTCTTTATTTTCAAAATTTATATGACAAATCAAAACAAAATTGTTTTCAGACTTTATTAATTTACGGCGATTGCATGGAAGTTTTTGTTGTTCCCCTCCAATTTTGAGATATATTATTTATAACAAGAATTAATTTAAGAGGTCAGTATTTTTTTATTTGCCGTAATTTTAAAGGGTTAAATTAACTCCTAAAGTCGGGCCTGTATTGATACATATTAGCAGTTTCATATAGAACCAAATTTTAAATTATAATTCTGCACCGCATTCAAATATTAAAGAAGCGTACTAAATAATTTTGTTGGCAGAGCCTTGGTATTATTTAACAAATAATTTCATACACAAAAACTTACAAATCATCAAAAACACATTAAAGAAATAATTACCCCAACCAGTAGAATCACAGACATATAAACAGATGAATTAAAAGCATTATCAATAACATCTTAAATAATATTAACACGCACAAACCAAAAAAAATAGATAATTATCACATGACAATACCATATATACCTGTCCTACTAGAACAAATTAAAAAAGTTTCAAAAACTTACAATAGAATTAACAATATAGGAAATTTAATCTATTTCAAATTAAAACGCAAAACTGATAGAAACTTCTAACCAGAATTAATATACAAACTAAATTGTAAAGATTGTAACTCAATATACATAGATCAAACTAAACAATATGAAGAATAGAATTTATCAACCTAAAAATGCAATCTATTTATTTATTTCCCATGAATAACAGAATTACTATTTCAATCATATTATACACTTTCTTGATCGACTTACCCGTAAATACATCAATATTAATTCCTATTAAACTTGCTTGGGTAGGTGTTAATTTTACTTTGACCCTAACTAGTTTCATATATTATCTTAAAATATGCCTAAAACTATTAAAATCTTTGTCCACGTGTTACTATGATACATAAACTACTAAACTAAGATTAACTTTCAAAACCTCAATTTGCAGATAGAGATGTAATTCGAAACCAAAAACGAACATCGTGGTAAACCAGATTATATCAATTATCGCAATTCCTTATTTAGTTATTAATAATCACACAAGTATCTTAACATACACCTTACCTTTTGATAATTAACTAATTGGCAATCGAAAAAAGTTCTAATGGTCAGAACTCAGGTCCGATTTGTTCGTTTATCAGTTCCTGGTCAATCAAGCTACCAAAACGTCTGCCGCCAACTTTAAAATTTATTTTTCTGACTATGCATTTTCATAAAACAGTTTTATAAGTTTTATACATTTCACTGGAATAAAAACTGGCGTCAAGAAAGATATGTCATTTCCACTTCCTTCAAACAAAGTACTTATTTCACCTTCTTTGATTCATTATTATATTTTTCTGTGAAATCAAAGCGCTACCTTCACAATTACTTTTCAGTTTTCCTACTCCTCTAATAAATTTTATCACTGTTTACAATAAACAGTTTGTCTCATTATGACTACTATAGTCTAATTAACTATATGAGCGAATAAACAAAATATTTTGTGTGTCCTATTTAGATTGTCACTGCTTTGTCATATAAAAATTAGGTTTATTATTTTTATACAGTGTAATGCAATACCTAGGTTTATGACTATCATTTGGATTTGAATATTACTGAGCTGTATAACTTTGCAATATAGATAAATAATTAGTTTCACGGCGACAATACATGATTTCTAACACTATGTTGGATATATCTCAACTTAAAGATTTTCTCTAGCCCCAAATAATTATTGTAACATTATATTCCTAGTAATTCAAAAGTACTCTCACTATGTTCTATGTAATCAAACTTTAGGCGAAGTTCAATATTATAATATTATAATATTCATATTAATTAATTAAATGGTATTGTAGAATAGCTCAACTTATGTAAAATTGAAATATCTAAATATATTACTTACCGGGTCTTTAAATCCACTAAAGAATCCAGTATGTCCTTTTGCCCAAAGCACTGGTATTCCTGCGTGTTTTGCAGTTAAGCTGACTGTGAAAGCTGCTGGAGAATTTCCAAGGACAAGTACGGCAGCGACATGTTTTCCTTCAAATTGATGACATAAGTGCTCTAATAACTCTGCACTAAAACTACCATTCTCAGGTAACTCTATGGATAACGTATCTAAACTAATATTATAATTTGTTGCTTCAAATCTGTTTGCTAAATAAGATTGAGTGATATTAGTCAAAGCCTTATTGAAAGCCTTGTTGAATGTTTGTCCACTAGGCGACGTTGCAATAGCAAAATACATTTTACCCCCTTGTTGACGTTTGCTGGTATAATGAGAAGACTCATTTGAAATTTTTTTTGTAGTTTCAGGCGATTGTTTCTTATCTAATTCCATTAGCGAACTTTTATTTGCGCCACCTCCTTGACATCCAACGAAGACAACAAAGATTAGCACAATGTTTATGAAAAATATTTTACCCCAGGAGCAATTAAGGCTAGAAATATAGATCATGTTTTCGGGTATAGCAATAGGGAAGGGTTCAGGAAAATCGGGGTAAACTTAAAATGTTATTAACGTTGAATAATGTCATACTTTTATATAGTATAGTCTTAAAAATTTGTCCTGTTTTTCATAAGCCCAACACATTATAGTGTCCAAATCTATTATAAGAATTAACTTTTTTGACATTTTCAGTTTTTCTTTGTTTGACTTATTAAGCATATAGCTTTTATTGCTTTTGTTCTAGTAATAAGGCAGATATAAGGGTTGTGATTTGCATTTATTTAAATTTTACTTTGTGGAAGTTAGGTGTGTGCCACTTAATCAGATTCATAATGCTTTTCTCTCCCGCATCTCTCGACCTAACACCTTCATTGCCTGTAACAAAGATTTATATTAATTATTTCCAACGTTAGATAAACAATTATTAATTTCTAATACTTGTAGTAATAGAAGTTTCTATGAATGAAGTATAAATGTGTAACTTATACAGAAAATTGACGTCTAAAATAAATAAGAAACAACAGGATTTTAATTTATAGCCCTTTTAACGTGAATTTCATAATAACGTATGAAAGTATTCTACATTTTTCTATTAAAAAAAAGTCTTTAGGTGCCTTTATTTTACATTACTTCGCTGTGAATTCAATAATGAATCGATGTTTGACAGCTTGCTATATTACCCTAACATACCCAAGTATATTGAAGTAGCGATTATTACGCTCATAATTTAAACTGATTTCCGTCACTTATTGCAGAAAGGGTTTATGTTACCTTTTACAGCAGCTTAGTACAAACTTATCTAACTAGAGCATTATATGTGTTGGCGGTGTAATATTTTTAAGTTCAGAAACAATCCAAATCGCTGACGCATGGGGAAACATTTCGAGGAGCCACTCTCTTCAATTTTCATCATATTTAAAAAACAGATTTTGTAACCGACCATAATTCGAAGAGACCAAAATATCTAGAGTTGATACACCACTGCCTATATTTTCAGGTCTGCATAGAAGTACCGATCCGATTTGAATGAAGCAAATGCTAAAACGATAAGCTTCATGCTAAACGAATAAATAATTTTTTTTGGATACGCATATCTTATTTTAAAGGCGAGAACTCTCCTTAAAAAATTAAAACTGTCACTAATATCTTCTAATATAAATTAATTGGTTTGCAAAATATATATACTCTATAATGGAGGTAAAAGTAAATTTTAAGGGTTTCTGTATTTTCCTTTAAAATTATTTTAAATAGGGGTTCGCACCTTTGTATTTTAATAGGACATTAAGCCGTATTTAAACGAATTATTATACAATTATCTGTATGTTTTATGCTCAAAATTATAAACTGAAGCCAGAACTGGGTTATATTTCGCCCCAAATGTTCAGCACTTCAAAGCTTCACCATCTACAGGACCGAGAGCCAATTGTGGAATATATAGCCATGATGGTCAATTTCATTGATTCCGCAGCAAGGCAAGATCCCATGAACTAAAATGAATCTTTCAATTTGTCGCAGTGTTAGCAAGTGCCATAAGCACCGATACCGAGAAACGAATAGTGACATCACAAAAATTCTTTAACGTATTAGTTATAAGTGTAACGGTACGAAGAAAAAAACTAATTTATATTTTAGCAGCCGGGTTCACTGGTCGTAGCTGGCATGTTCAGTCAGGTGTTATAGGCGCTCCTTAGTACGCTTAAGGCCTTCTCGAAATACGCTGGCATCGGTTATGCTAAAGTGAAAAAACTTAAGTATTCAATAACACGATCAACGAGTGTGATCTCAACTTCTAGTATGAAACGAACCTTTTACTTAAATTCATTTACGTTGAATTAATACGAATGATTTCTACGGTAATAATAAGATCGGCAGACCCTCAAAACATAATTTATGTATACTAAATAACATAATAACTCAACAGAACAGTGTTCGGAAATTTATACATATTTACAAATAATAATCAAAATTAAAACGTTCAATGTGGAAAGCAGTTCTTTAAATTGTTATTGGTTTGACAGACGCACGGCGTCGCTTAGGCTATTTACAGAATACGCTAACCGTCCGGTGATTGCTCTGCTTTACTGTCACTTTACGTTAATACATTTCAGTCTTCCTCGAGGTGCGAGGGGGACTGCATCGCATGCGGGCAAGTTTTCTCACGTAAGGAATCAGGAGGTCCGGGTAATGATATCTTACTCTACTCGCGACCATTGCCACTTGGTGGATGAAGATATCCTAAGAAATCGTTGTCAAACAGACTTTTGCTACTTAGCAACGCAAAGATGCTTGACGACAACGCAATAACAGGTTACCGTAACGTCTGAGATATCGCTACAGAACCAATTCGAAACTCAGGCGTTCCGCGTTTCCTTATAATAAAGACGGGACCACGACAGTATAACGCATCCACTCTTGAATATACAATCGCAGGAAGACGATCAGTACAAGGGGTTTTATCCCTTAGGATAACTGAACTACCTTGTCTCTTAACTCTGCGGCGACGGTTTCAACACTAGAATGTAAACAATTCTGAATTTGTAATGAGCAAAGCGTCGTTCTTTACTTTTACAAAATATAGTTAGACCGCGAAGTTAAAGTTAAATGCAATATATTCTCGGACAGAGATTCGGTCGGTGTGAATTCGAGTAGAGATCTGCAAGAACTCTTTCGGCTTGAAAATGGCGCCCCTTTATATATAATTATCAGCCTTCATTCTTTGTTTTGCGAACGCTACTGATAACAATGTATTCAGTTTTTCATTGACTGATAACGGACGACCCCATGTGTTTTGATTATTAATTTATTTATAACTTAATATTACGCAATTTCGATTAAAACCTTTCTGTTAATTAAAAGTAGTTTTGAGATTACTTTAATATGTAATATATTTTAAGAAGCAATTTCTATTAATTATTAAATAGTTTTGAGCGATTTCTCAATGTTTAAACCAGGATTATTATTGCGTCATATTTCATCATGCTTATATAACGTCAATAGAACCACTTTCAACAGACAGCGAGCTATTTACTGCAGAAACAATATGACAACCGAAATATTTTGTTAGATATGAAAAACACGCAGTTATTTTTGATTAGTGATACTCGTAGGTTAACAAATAGTAGATGCATGCTACAAAAATATGTTTAGAATTGAATACAAAGCCAATAATGATAACTGTCGTTTTTTGCATTATTCTCAAAATTTTCCATTTTGATGAATTTTGCAATTTCCAATTGATATAATAATGACTAATTGTGTTAATCATTGAAACTAAATTATAAATTTACACAGATTCAAATATTGCCAAATACAATTTAAGGCATCTACATATAACATAACTAAAGGCTAGTTTTTGTCTTCCAGTATAACCCACACAGTCGTAACTGCAACATTGTTGCCAATTTTTTTAAAGTATTGATAGGAAAATTACAAAATGTTCATCTCGAACATGCAACAAGTGGAAAAAGGCATTACAACTGCTATCTCGCAGTTGAAATGTAACGCGTTGCATATACTATTTTTTCTACGAAGTTTTGAAATAAATTGAAAATAGAACTTTAGTGTGTAACCTGCGCATCTGTACGAATTACACATTGGAATTTTTAATATATTTTAAGGTAACGTTAATTTCTATATATAAATACATCATGTCATGTTATTTCGCATTGCGTGTATTTCTAACAAATAATAGACGTCAATTTCAACTAGCTATTGAAATGAAATTTCAACCACTGGTGAATAGACGAAACCTACATACTCATCATTATAGAAAACTTGTATCAGTAGATAAAAGTTTAGAAATGTTGAAATTTTGTGAAGTGCTGGAAGCTCCCAGCGTTTGTAATTTATAAGAGTGACACTTCGTTTGAACGTCTTCCATGATTTGTTTATAATTATTATTTTGTATTTTGAGAACATTCTCCCCTTCATTTTGGCGTCAATGTTTGGCCTTGTCTTTTAATTTTTCTTGTTTCTACATATAAGGTCGTATTTCTTGCAACTATCATATATATTATATATTAAATATCAAAATACATACAGGATGATGCAAATAACTTTGAACTTGCTTAATACGTTATTTTTAGAGGTATGAAAACAGCGTTTAGAAGAAAAGTTATGGGGATTTTTATGGCGCGTCAGCATGAGCTATAAAATAACTGAATATCAGACTAAAAAAATATAGTATAAAATATAAAAAAATTTTCTTATTTTAAATGGAAAGCGTTCAATTAAGAACGACTTTGGATAGGATAAGATACCCTGTATACTATAAAAATGCTATGTCTGATATTTGACAATAATTTACAAACCAGATGAAAGCTTTTGTGATCCTGGTTACTATAAGGTATCCACATTAGATTTGTTATTTATAATGCAAGAATAAGGTAAATAGTGAAATATCTCGGAAATAATTTTCGATAAGTTTATTACATGGAGTTTTTATTGGAAAGGTCTTCGAACGAGTAATATAGTTATAAAATAAAAACATGTTCCTTTCATTTAAAATAAGTAAATTTTTATATTTAATACCGCATTTTGTTAGTCGTGTACACCGTATACTGTTAGCCTGTGCAATGGCAGCTCGGCGCTGAGTAGTTGGCGCTCGTGCGCTTAGTATTAATACTGCGGGATGTAGAAAGCGCGAAATGTGTAAATTAAATATATCGCATACTTTGTAGCCCGCAATATTTTTACGAGGCGCGCGACCGCCGACTAAGCAGCGTCGAACTGCTATTACATAGGCTCAAGTTGTGTGGTGATATACGAGCCCTAAATCTATCTGTTAAATCTAAACCGACATTTTATTTAATGAGTTGAATGCTTTTTTAAATATGACACGTACAACATAACGGAAAAATTTTTGATTGCCGTTTACAGCAATTTCACGGATGACATCATTAGACAATTTCCGCCATGAACGGTTCATGAAATTCATAGCAAAAATAAAATTCAATTTAGCTTCATTGCCTTCTACGAGCAATGCCGTACAACTTCATTCTCCGAGAATCTACCACCACGTTCAATTATAGTACAACATGCAAAAATATCTACTACAATGGGAATGGGAGAAAAGTAAAACTGGACTTATTGCAATAAGAACCACGAAGGACCCAGCTCCTACAAATATATTAAAAACTGTGTCATATAAAGGGACTTGGCTGACCATGCTGGTGTAGAAAGGCGGGGTTAAAGTGCTTCTTATTTTGCTTTTGTAAAGGAGTACGCGTTAAAATGTCACAGAAGATTTATCTGACTCAGAGGACGAATACGATGAAACACCTTTGGTTGATTAGCTTATGAAAATAAAAATGAGAAAAGAAGATAACGTCGAGGATGACGAATAACATCGAGGATGAGGATAATGTTGAAGATGAAGATGATGCTGGAGATAAAGAAAAAGGTATTCTGGAAGAAGATTTTCAGGAAGATATCGAGCAACTCGTTCCATCGAGAAACTTAAAAAGCTAAAGCGCTAGTCTTAAAAAGACGTAAAGTGGATTAGGCCTAATGGGGACACCACTATAAAAAAACGCGCCTTCTACTCTATTTCTGCGGTTGTGCGTAAATGAGTAGATCATAAAATAATTAATACAATTAACTGTATCGTGTCACTATTTATCATGTTTCTATATCGAATACCTTTCCTATATATATTCCTACCTTTTTATAGGTGTGCATTTTGACATTTAATATATAATATACATATTGTGCTTATAGGCGTTTAGACCCATTATATGTAGAGATAAGTAAAACACAAAAAATACTAAAAGCTAAATTGAAAAATTTGCAATAATCCACATTTTTAAATAATTTATATCTCAGTAATTATAAATCTGACGAAAAAATAATTTCAGCATAAATGTCAGAAATCGTATCATCTATCTTTTTTATATTAACATTTTCGAATGTGACTTGTGTTGGAAACGAAATAATGACGGAAAAGTCAGTTTAGCCGTCATCTTGCTAAAATGGGACCCCGAGCGACCAA
>JAHWXV010810013.1:0-12108 GCA_024586415.1 Phrixothrix hirtus
TATCTGTATCTGTATCTGTATCTGTATCTGTATCTGTATCTGTATCTGTATCTGTATCTGTATCTGTATCTGTATCTGTATCTGTATCTATATCTATATCTATATCTATATCTATATTTCTATCTATAACTATATTTATATTTATATTTATATTTATGTTTATGTTTACATTTTATTTATATTATTTTTATATTTATGTTTATGTTTGTGGTTGTGGTTATGCTTGGGTTTATGTTTATAATTATATTTATATTAACTAACACTACAAGATTCTAATTAAAACTAAACTAAGGGAATTTAATCTGCCGTTTATATAGAAAAGATAAATTCTAGAAAAATGATGGAGTTGGGAGGGTAAGTAATTAGTCATAATAATGATGTAATAGATTAAAATGCTGCGACTCATTGTTGACCTAATTAAATTGACAGATGTCTGTTACCGCAATGAGTCATTGTGATTACATCACCTATTTTATTATAAAAACATGCTAGGTGATTCTAGAATATTCCATCTATTGTTTCTAATTTTTGTTACACTGCCCCCTCCTTAAGATTGTTACGTCCCATAACAATGACCTAGTACTTTGTACTTGCTATGGTCCCATGTCGGAAACTGCACTGCAGTTGATACTTGCAGTCCCATTTCTTGAAGAAATTACAGTTCACAGATTTCGTCATTGGTGGAGTTCCTTTTGAATTCTAACTATACACCAGGATCTTGACACCATTTCCTCGAAGCACTATCTCAAACATGTTACGCACCATGCGCCAATTAAGCTGGTCTAGGCCGCAGCCGAACTTTGGTACAGCTGACTTTCTCTTGGAACTGGTACAAATACGTTTCCTTAAATCCCATAATCCCTTCCACAAGTCTTCGCAATGTGGTTTTTGATGGGATAAAGCATTCGTCACAAGATAGTAAATACTTCGCATACCTTGGCGGTGACGGCATAATAGGTGACATTACTTTCCAATTTCTGCCTCTTGTTGCAGTATTTCTTTTACGCCACCATACCCTTTTTAAACTCAGCTACGGCGTCACGGGACATTCGGACGTCTTTAACGACACAATGGACCAAGGGGTACTCCTCTAGTACATCAAAAAGATTTCTGTACTCCTCAGTGGTAACCCCATACCTAGCTTTGTGGTGTCCCGAATAGGTGGTCATAAAGTCAGTAAATTATTGTTCGCTGTTTTTGACTTCCAATTCTTCCAATTCAAAACGGAACTCCATTTGCATACATTCTTGCTTTTCCGGTTCTGCGTTCTTCCAAGCGTATGGAGCTAATCGATTCATGTGAACCACTTTGGGAATTCTTCTGGGAAATTTCGTAATTCCGTAGATTACAGCATTGATTCTTTTTATCACTTTATACGGACCTTCCCAAGGCCTTTGAAATTTTAGAGATAGGCCTCAGCGTCGCTGAAGTTGGCACAACCAGACTAAATCATTGGGTTGAAATACTCGCATTTTGGAACTTACATTATACTGTGCTTTCATTCGATCGCTGGCAATCTGGATGTCATTGCGAACTATCTCAGGTATCGAATTTAGTTTCTTCCGTAGGCTTTCAGTATACGCATTTCCAGCGACCTACTCCTCTTCAGAGCTACTACCAAACAACAAATCACGCGGTAGTCTCATTTAACGCCCAAACAACACTAATTGGAGATCTATCCTGTCGTTTCGTGTACCGCTGATCGATATACCATCAGAAACAGATGTAAGTACTGGTCCCAATCTCTTTGATGATCCGAGACACCTTTTGACAAATATTTTCCCATTTTCGATTCATACGCTCTACCATTCCATCTAACTGCGGGTGAAGAGCAGTTGTCCTGATTTTGAGTATCTTCAACAGCTGGCAGAAACTTTGGAACAAGGCTGACCCAAATTCCTTCCTTGATCTGAATGTAACTCCAAAGTAATTCTGAAACGGCTGTACAGTTCTTTTACCAAGGTCTCGGTCACTGTAACTGCCTCTTGATTAGCTAAAGCGTATGCTTCGGTCCATTTACTAAAATAGTCAAATGCAACCAAAATGTATTTGTTTTCTGCTTCGGTTTCTAGAAATGGACCATCTATATCGATGGCGACTTTTTCAAATGCGCTACCCACATTACATTGCCACATCGGTGCTTTTCGCTTCGCCGTTCCCAGACGCACATATTATACATTTTCGGCACCATTATTTAACATTATCCTTGCAGTTCATCCAATAAAATGTTTCACGAACATTTTCCAGAGTTTTCTTTACTCCCATATGCCCGCCTGATAAACTATCAGGCAGCTGGTGTAGAATTTCGTCTACTCTGTTTTTCGGAACCATCATTCGTCTTTTATTTCCATCATCATATTCCAGAGCTCTTTTCAGAGTCTGTCCTGAACTTGCAAGAATTCGGAATGGGACCAATATGCCTTAACGATGGGGTTAAATTCAGTCATAGTCTCCCAACCTGGTCTTCGACTTTCATCCTTCTATTTTAATAGCAACATCACGTCGCAGTCGTTTTCTTAATCTTGTTTGAAATTATCCGGGTTCCAGCCATCGTTACTTACAGTAGTACGGTTAATAAGATGTTTTTAAACTTTTGACTCAAACAGAGTACAATGCTTGCAATCTTCTGTGCAAGGCCGTCTTGATAAAGCGTCAGCATTTCTGTGATTTCTTTCGGCACGATGCTGAACTTCAAAGTCATACTTTTGTAGCTGTTCAATCCATCTTGCTATTTGTCCTTCTGAATTCTGAAACTATAGAAGCCATTTCAACCCTAAATGATTAGTTTTCAAAAAGAAATTTCGTTCGTAAAGGTATTTGTGAAAGAGTGCAACGGCTTTTGTCATTACTAGCAACTCTTTGCGCACAACACAATAGTTCCTTTTAGGTTTATACAACACTTTGCTAAAATACCCAATTACTCGTTCTTGTCCGATTTGAATTTACGATAGCACTACATCGATGCCGACGTGGCTAGCATCTGTATCTAGTACAAATATTCCCTCCATTCTAGGGTAATTGAGTGTAGGTGACTTTATCAAAATTCTTTTAAGTATGTCAAATGCCTCTTGGCAACTATTTCCCCATAAATATAATTGATGTGCTTCAGTAAGTTTAGTAGGTGGTTTTTCGATGTCTACAAATCCACGTACAAATCGACAATAATAAGTGCATAACCCAAAGAAGCTCTATAATTCATGTTTATCTTTCGGTTGTGGCCATTCTCGAACGGACTTAATTTTCTCTGGGTCAACTGCCACACCTTTTTCCGAGTCTACATGACCCAAGAATTTCACTTTGTTTTGAAACAAATTGCACTTTTTCGGAATAAGTTGTAGATGTGCATTTCGTAGTCTTTGATACACCTATTTAAGATTTTTCAGGTGTTAGTCGAAAGTCTTTCCACTTATTATGTCATCGTCCAAGTATACTTAACATGTTTGTCAACACAACCATTTCATGATCAATTCCGTTAGCCTTTCAAACGTTGCTGGTGCATTGCACAAGCCAAAAGGCCCCACGGTGAACTGCCAGAGACCAAATGCAATAGAGAATGCTGTGTTCTCCTTATCTTGGGCTTCCATGTCGACTTGCCAATGACCACTCTTCATGTCTAGAGTTGAAAACCATTTGGAGCCGAAAAGCGTGCCTAAAATGTCGTCAATTCTAGGTAGAGTATACTGTCCTTTTTGGTAACACTGTTTAAACGTCGGTAATCTACACAGAATAGGGTTCTACCATCTTTCTTCTTAACCAGTACAACTGGTCATGCCCAAGGAATGCAGATGGCTCTACTATCCCTTCACGGGCTATGTCCTTGATTATCTGTTCAGCTTTCCCTCGTTTGGATAAAGGCAGCCTCCTTGGTCGTTGACCTATTGGTTAGGCATCGCTCTTATTTATTTTGTGCGCCACAACATTTGTTCTTCCTTTCAAACAGTCATCCGTGGCAAATATATTGGCATATCGTCGGATCAACTAGCTCGCTTTAGCATTTTGCTTAAGGTATAAACTGTTATCTAAAGATTTAAGTGTGGCATGCAGTTTAGATAAATTCTTTATGGGCAAACCTTCTCACTAGTTTCTGTGCAACATGCCACAGATAAGATTCGTGAACATGTTCCTAATTCGATCTCCTTCTTTAAAATGATTTGGAAGCTATTGAGATTCATCAAGCGATCGGACGTTGTTTCCTTGGCCATTCTTCCAGATAGAATACCACTACCAATATTTATGTGGCTAGTTTCTAAAATTTCTATACATCCTACCCGGAGGTCTCCATCTGGTTACCCCATAACTATAGTTTCGCTGCTTGGCGCTAATGTTACTTCTTCTGCAAACTATTTTTATTGCATGGTCATCCCGTTGATTCTGATGGCTATCTCTTCGTCACCAACTCGTATAATGTGATTCTTCAAGTCTAAGGCAAAGTCAAATTTAGACATTATATCCATACACAATCAAACAGGTTCGTCAATATCAGCTACTAGCACATGATACGTTAATTTCCTACAACCGATCTCGATATCTGTAATAATTTCACCAAAAACAGTTGCATGTTTTCTTGTATCTATGCATAATCACAGCTGTGAAGGCAGTAATCTTCCATTCCCAATAATGTTTGTTTTACTATTGTCTTCTTTGTTGCCCCTATATCTCGTAGCATTTTGCAGTTCTTCCCTGCAATTGTTCCGTTAATTTAAAGACTATCGGGTTTGTGTCTTAATGATGCCACTTGGATGGTGACTTCCTGGCGTTTTGCAGCATCAGCAGGACTGCTGTTAGAATTTTGACAATTTTTGTGTGTATGCCCCTGTTTAATGCACTTCCTGGTGCGAAGTTTACGTCCTGTTGGCTTTTGCATTTTAAGTAATGGTAACATTATTACTTCAAAAGTCCCAGTACTATCTTTATCTTTCTCAATGGCTCGCACACCAACTTGGCCCTTCGATGCTTGTTTGGCCGCTTCAAATTCCAGTTTATAATCCAATGCACTAGATAGATCACGCGGATGCGCTAATCTAAGTGTTTTTTGCGTTTCAGAATCCCTAAGACCATCGACAAATGTTCGCATTCCAATTTGTTCAATAAAACTTTCTGGAGCCGGTGCGTATGCTAAACTTGCTAGCCGAGCAATTTCAGCTTCGAATTCCGGGGTGTTCTCTCCAAGCTTCTGTACACGATTCCTTAATTGGGCACAGTAGACCTGTTCCACATATTTATATCCATATCGCATTTCCAATCATAGTTATTCTGCAGATCATCCGGTATTCTTTGTAGGATCTCTAAAGCAGCTAAGGCAACTATTAAGGTAGGTGCCTTTTCATCAATGATCCATCTATTCGATGTTGCGGCCCGTACGAATTGTTTATGGTAATTGGCCCAAGATGTCTTCCCTTCATACATGGGTTCTTTAAGGTATTTTCTTGAACTTGGCCATATTCAGCTTGTTACACATTCACTTCTGTTAATTGTTCATGAGGAACCGTGAGTGCTTCATTATTAGGTATGCTGACTTCTTTATTTACGGTAAGGAGAATAAACTTTTTATGTAGTTCGTCACACTTCTTAGATACTTCCTCATATTTTATTGCCATCTCATTGATAACATCTTCTATTTCTTGTAGCTTAATTTAAATTCATTTAATTCATTTTGACTTGCTCTAATTTAATTTTGTATTTTATTTCGATTGGATTCCATTTCTTCTTTTAATTTGCTTTAATTTCCTCTTTAATGAATTTTGGCCTGACTTAATTTCATTTTGTAATTTATTTGGATTAGACTCCATTTCCTCTTTTAATGCATTTTGCCCTGACTGTAATTTATTTTGATTGGATTCCATTTCTTCTTTTAATTTTTCTTGTAATTTCTTTTTTTTGCAATCCATTTTGTCTTGAATTCTCTATATTTCCATCAACGCCTTCATATTTTGGTTTTCGCCGCTTCTTGTCACTGGCATATATAAACAATGAACACTAGCTTTTAATTAATTCTAGTCTGTAAGTTCAACTTTTAAAAACAAATTTGACACCTGGAACCTGGCACCAATGTAACAAAACTAGTTAATTGTTTTAAAATGTTCATTTATATTCACTAAGATTAAACCATTAATATACACTTAGTTATTTTAATATTTATTTCATAAGACACTAACAACAACGTTTATATTTATGTATATTTATATTTATATTTATTTTTATCAGTAACCAACACTACAAGATTCTAATTAAAACTAAACTAAGGGAATTTAATCTGCTGTTTATATAAAAAAGATAAATTCTAGAAAAATGATGGAATATGATGGAATAGTGAAGAATAATAAATTAGTCATAATAATGATGTAATAAATTACAATGCTATGATTCATTACTAGTCCAATTAAATTGACAGATATCGTTTACCCCAATGAGTCATTGTGATTACATCATCAATTCTATTATAAAAAACATGCTAGATGATTTTAGAATTTTCCATCTATTGTTTCTAATTTTTGTTACAGTATAAAATAAAACTTATCTGGAGTAAGTGTATCCTGTCCAATTTGTATTTCCAACGTCCTTAATAAAAATAAAACAACTTCTCTGCCAATTGTAACGAGTATATTTTCCTTCAGCAATGCTCATAACAAAATGTGAAACACTTTGCAATATTTATATGGAAGTATAAGGTATTTTCGTCTCCATATAATATTCACAAGCAACGCCATTTCTCACCTAATAACGTTCCAGATCATTATTATAAAATAAGGTGTCTAAAATACGACTTAAAATCCTATCTCCAGCATAATCTTATATATATTTAAGCGAAACATCAACAGATTTTTATATTTACAATAAACAAAATTGCTTTGTGTTTTCTTAAATATTCTATTAAACTAATATATTAAATTAAGTTGTATATCGACTATGATCCTTCCTGCAGTCTTATTTATATTACACAAATTTGAAAGGTTGTTTTGAATTGACCAATATACAAATGATAAAGGATGCTTAATACCAATGTCTATAAATTTGTGAGTCAAAATATAAAATACGCTTAATAAAACGTTACACGTTTAACCCACTGGCTTCCAGCGTTCTATTTAAGGGACAGGCTACAGTTTACCCTACAGTCGTTGAAACAAATATAAAAAAATAAATCTGCGTTAAACATGCGTTAGCTAAGATATAAGCTAGTTACTTTTAAAAAATTGTTTCACAAGAGTGTAAATGATATTTAAATAATAACTGTTTGAAGGAGTGAGAAAAACTTGGTATGCGCATATGTAACTTTCATATTACCTTTTCCAAAAACGATTAAATGAATTGTATATATTTTTTAACTAATACCATGATAAAAGTAATGCTAAAAGTTATTATGAGTCGACAGTATATTTCATTTCGGCCTAAAGTAACGTTGAATTGGGGTGTCATAAATAGGACGCTGGGCGTTTATGTGTTTATTTGTTGTACAAAGTAAATGTTTCACTCTTGTCATACCACAAGCTCTTTACCTGTAATAAATATAATATTTCTGAATTATCTTTTATAGCAGCTGCATTCTCATCTGAATTAAACGTATTCGAATTCAGTTCTGCACTAAACAATTAATGTGGATTTCAGCTAATTTTGATTAATGTTAAAGGTTTTAGTTTGTGCTGTTAGTTTTGCTGTTTGCTTTTGTGCTAAAATACAACAAGGAGTAGACGCGAGCTTCTGACTCTTGCAAAAACGACGAATTTTGCATATTTAGAAGAAATTGAAGATTACATTATTATAAATTAATAAAGGATCCATAATTCCCAAATTAAGGCGATAATATTATTAAGTAAATAAATAAACTAATAACCTCAGTCTCAAGCAAATTATGTATTATTTTTGTTCAGTAATTCACATTTACTAGTTTCGAACTTAAAAAATTCATCATCAGAATGCTACTTAGTATACTGTTCTGGTTATAGGCAATTTAAAAAATTATATCAAGACGGGTCCCTTTATCCAAAACTTATTATAATTTAATGTGTGTTGTTTTCAATTTTTTAAATTGTCTATAACCAGAGTAATATACCAAGCAGCATTATGATGATGAACTTTCTTTAAGTTCGAAACTAGTAAATGTGAATTACTGAACAAAAATAATAATTTACTTGAGACTGAGATTATTAGATTATTTATTTACCTAATATTACATTATTACTTTAGCACCATATGTTGATGAGTGGACAGATGAAGATGAAGTGGAAGATGACAATCGGGGAAATCGTGTTGTGCTTGACGTAGTAGTGCTAGTAGAAATTATTACTAAGGCAACTGGAAAACTAAACATAGAACTTCTAATGTCTACGAGGAAAAAAAACCAAAGGTAAAGGTATCTTAGCAAAAATATTTTAGCGATTACAATAAACAGCAAGACCCTAGCGATACTTCTTCCAGAAGTTTTCAGGATATGAAACAATCTTTGTTGGACTCATCACCGATAGAAAAAGTGTTACGAAGCACCTACCATATAGCTAGAATTTGACCTCCACATTAACTGCAAGTGTTGATATACGTTATGAACAACTGAATCAAATTATAAAATGTAAGGGAAAACTATAAGATTAGTTATTCAAAACATAACATTGCTTTATTCACTATATGCTATCCGAAATTAACATAAAAAGTGAAATGAATGGGCATTTCACATAACATTATTTGTTTAATAATTGATATGTAAATATTTCAATAAATAAACTTTTGCATTTGTTATCTATTAGCAAAAAAAAATCCTAACTTCCAGCGTCCTATTTATAGGACAACTCATATTTCAAAAAGTACAATAGGTGTAACATTTGTTTGTAAATATAGTATAACAGACTAAATTTACACCCTGTCTATGAATTTAGTCATAAAACTCGAAAAAGATTAATTCGCTATTTAATGGGTTAACACGATATAAGAGGTGTTCTAATAAGACACATCGATGTTAACAGTAACTACCACAGTGTTGTATGTTAAAAAATCTTGATTTCTTTATTGAATCATTTTATGTAGTATATAGCAATTACGTGTGGCAGTGGCGCCACCAAGTTACATTTGAATAAGGTTTCCACGTCAAATGATTGTTGTCATTTGTTTTCCCATTTGGCAAGTTCAGTCTTTTGCAATTTCAACCATGGAAAGGTTACAATAGAACCACACATTGAAGTTATTGAAGCTCATTACGAAGGTAAGTGTTCAAACAAATATGCATTTCGGGCATTTCGCGATTTTGGGGCAGGATAATCGACCAACCGACCCAACTGGGACGATGGCAGATATGAAACTACCATTGCATGATAGTGCACGCCATTCAACTGAAAACATTGTTGCAGTGTGCGACGAATGTGGCCGAGAATCCAGACACCTCGGATTCGTCATCGCGCGTAGGAATTGAACCTCTCCGCGATTACGTTATATCTAATTTTGTGGATAGATTTGTCTCTACATGCTTAAAAAATTCAATTAACGCTAGAATTGAAGCCTGCTCATCATTTGATGCGCCGCACGTTCGCCGATTAGATACACGAGCAAAAACAAATCAATGAGGATTTTTCACAACAAATCATTTTCAGCGATCAAGCCCATTTTCATCTCAATGGATTCGTTAACAAGCAGAATTGTCGCAGTTGAGTTGATGAAAATCCAAGGACAATTGATAAAAAGTCGATGCATCCACAAAAGGTGTACATTTTTTGGTACATTTTTCGGAATCATTAGACGGTATTTCTTCGATCATGATACCGGGAATTCTGTTACAGTTAATGATGAGCATTACCGTTCCACGATAGCCAATTTTTTATGGCTTCAATTGGATGCTATCGATATCGACGATTTGTGGTTTCAATAGGATGGAGCCATATACCATGCAGCCAATGCAACAATGGCTTTATTGAATGAGAGTTTTCCAGGTTGCATCATCACTCGAAATAGGGAAGTATATTGGCCATCAAGATCGTGCGATTTAACGCTTTTGGACTCCTATCTTTGGAGTTATCTCAAGAGTAAATTTGTAAGCGCATCTGAAAATCCTACGACTCGGTCGCTTATTTGTAAACACCCGGTATATAATATCGCACTATAATAATCAAATCCAATTTGTAAAGTACTAATATTATTTGTACATCATAATTTGCTTTATAAATTTATCAATAATAATTCCTATTCAACAAGAAATTAGAAACATTTCGTTAAATATACAAAAAGTCAGCAATCCCCGTTTGCAGGCCAGTCTAAAAATAGACTTAGCCCACTCTCATTCCCCCTGACATTGGAAATAAAAATGAAGTCACTTCTCGAGTACCGTTTAAGTGATAACCAGCTTAAAATTGCGTGTGTGGTGCATGTTTATAAGATAATGAATAACTAGTAGAAGAATACCCGGATATCGAGTTAAAGAAGGTTAAGTAATATCCACCTGATCTGACTACGCCAAGGGCGAATTTTTAAAAAGGTTCGATTCCAACTCCCCATCAATTAAAGCCAACAGGGTTAATTTTGTATGGGTTGTACCAGCGATACGATAAAACCATTACCTGATAATCTCCTACTGCACTAGCCACGTTTATCGGAAAGAATATAGGTCTCCGACCTTCAAGTAAGTGATAAAACTTCTTTTGTTAATTTACCATTTCATCAACGTCCGTATCTACCTAAATTGTTTGTACAAAATAAGGCTAACGTATCACGCAGAATCTACGAACAAGATTCATATCAATTTTAAAAAGACTATCGTTATGAATGTTTTATGTTTGTATAGTACTTAGGGTCGTTATGACCAATTGTTTACTTGTATAAATTACCATAACGTAATCTTAGGGATACGAGGGCCCCTTAAACTAGCTGTAGTAATTATAGAATCTAATATTTAGTTGTGGGAGAATCTGTACATGAGTACTGTATAACTTATATTTGTGTACATTATAATTAATATTGTTAAACCAATTTTTCTTTTATTATACATAGCCACATAGTGATAATTCATACTTTCTTACAGGAATTAGTTGTTATTTTTCTAGCTTTACACCTAGTGAGTACCCGCCGTAAGTCCACCTTATACGACGAGCAATCCAGCGACGGGCATCGTAGCAATAAAGATAACTTCCTTTGTGAATTAATACAGGTTCATATTAACCAAAAGCTTGGAGATCGGTCTCTTTATCTTTCCGATACCCCCTTGTTGCTATTAAATAAAGAGCAAAGATAAAGTGGCACCCCTAACGAGACTATTTTACAATTTTTCGCGACAAATTATCGAATGTTACTGCCCTGCGCAAAATCCCTGAATTCTTAGTTCACGTATTTCTATCAATCGTAGGACCTACTTCCATTTCCACTGTAGTCGGCCGAGGCCAATCAATTATTTAGGAGATTTTCCTTTTTTTAACTTCCTTTAGGGCGTAGTACTAGTTTATCCCGTTATAAGGTCTCAGTGAACAAGCCAACAACAATTCAACCGCTAAAGGACGAGAGAGTAAGAGACATTGCTGAGATCGAGGAGTAATTGTGGAGAAATTTCATTAACAATTTTGACCATCGAGTGAAGGTGTGCCATCAAAACCTTCGCGAACATTTGGCCGATATTAGTTTTCACATACAATTTGCATGTACCATATAACATGATTAAATAGAAAAACAATTTTATTACAAATAACATGGTGTTATTTACTGCTAACACCGATCCGTTTTATTGGAACGCGCTTTAGAAAAAGCTTGTGCACTTTCAGTTTCTCAGCGGTTGCCATCTCAAAGAACGTGAATTCAAGCCCGATCGAAGTCATTTGTTGTTTACGAAGAAAATTTTAAAAACGTTTCGTCTTCTTGTATAAGGATGTAAAATTGTAGGTCTTGGATGAATACGATCGCTGAACGACACCATGTTCGACTAAGTCCAAGCAGATATGTCAAACACCCTTAATATTTGAAGTCAGGAGTAATGGAAATTTTCGTATCCCGAACCTGCAGTTATGCAAGAAGCAAATAAATATAAGATTGTATAAGATTGTAATAACTAGGGGGCGGAATATATGCATTTAAATGCAGCCAAAATATGCGCATATATATGCCTTGTTTGCCTTTAAAATATGCACATATGCCTTTTTTGACCAAATA